>VZTL01075134.1:0-73925 GCA_013400535.1 Scopus umbretta
AAAGAAAAAAAAAGAAGTAAAAATTTTATAAGTTTGAAAATGCTATGCTTAAAATGTTTAAAGGAATAAAAGACTCCCACTTTGTATGATTCTGTGACTGTTTCCCACAGCTCTGAACAAGCCCAGCCATTCCTATTTACCATAGTTTCCTGCACTGAAGCTATTCCTTTTTGTTGCTTGAACTCCTGTTTATAAATCCACTTCCTTTCAATAGCTGTTCAGCCGCTCTGTTCTGACCACTGCCTAATCCTTGTGCTTATTTCAGAGTCCTGCAATTGCATTCAAAGACTTTTTCTTCCAGGCCTTTCAATTCTCTCTCCCTGGTTCATGTGTCTTGTTCCATGCTTCTTTGCATTTCTTAACTCAAACAGTTTCCTTATTACCACGCATTCATTGGATTTTTATTAAAACTTGCTGTCGCTGGTTTTCCAATGAATTATCACTGACTTTTGAGAAAAGAGAAATGGATAGAGCAATGCATTATAAAAGGGCTAGCGAAAATCTAGAACACCATGTACATAAGAAGGCTTTCTGGTGCAAAGAGTCCATATAAATCTAAAAAAAAATCATTTTACTTCAACTTTGTGATCTTTAATGTCTGGATTCCTTTTGACTTTAATGGACATGAAGTTCGGTTCCTTATTTTCCAGTATGAAGTCTACATAATTATTAGTTGACTGTATAATTCCAGCAAACTTTATATTTTACCTGTACAATACAAGGCATTTAAATTTTGTCACGGTCATGAACTCTTCAAATTACATTCAGTTAATAGCAGTCTCTACCTATCTTCAACTTAAAAAAAAATCAAAGGCTGTCATTAAAATAAATCAATACCCGAAGACTTCAAACTGATTGGAAAATCATGATCTGCTTTCATGCCACCAGCATTGCTTCAATGTGATACAAAATGAACTATTTAAAATCTCTTTGAGCCACTGATCATATATATATTTTTCTCTGCGAGGAGCAGTATTGTAACAGTTTAAAGATGCTTACATTTCTAGCATCAACCAGGCAATGGGTTAGAAAAATGTGCTGCAGTTACAGAGACAACTGTATATTTGTGGTCTGCTTCATGCAAAGTACTGCTTTGAATCTTTCTTAGTTATGTCCGTGCGATACCACAGTTCTTTTACAGCCATGGCTGTTTATAACTATCAGGCTGTGTAATGCCATTTGACACTATTAGGAAGAGTTTGAAGAATTAAATAGACCTTTCTGTGCTGCTATAAAGAAAACCATGAAAATTAAAGAACCCCCAACCACCAAACTCTTCCTCTTTGGCACAAAGCAAATGAATTGAAGAAGTGATCATCTTCAGTTGCATATCTGGATGGAAAGCTGGCTTGCAAAACCTGATTAGAGCTACAGCATCTCAGTGTTACTGAGATTTATTTTTGCAGTAGCAACAAATGGAACAAACACAGAGACTATCTTGGAGAGTCCAGTTTCAGATTTCCCCAAGCGACATTTATAATTTGGCTTGTTTATATGCAGAAACAAAGACTTCAGAAGTCCCCTTATTAAAGAACTGTTCTTTGCAGATGGCAGTGCACTTGTAGCTCACGCCTAGCAAGACCCAGAGATAATGACATCTTGTTTTGCAGCTGTTTCTGTTAACTTTGACGGAGCAATCAGTATTTCAAAGGCTGATATTATGTGCCAACAGCCACCAAAACCCAAAAGTCTGTTGACTCAAATGAGAAGAAGAATGTCACTGGCACTGAACTGACGAAACCAGACTGAACCATAGCTCTGGTGCTTGAGCTAGCTTCCTATGGGCTTGAGCTACCCTGGTGGTCTCGATCCTAGCTCAGTTACAAACTAGTATTATTATTTTACCATTTCACCAAATATATTTTTCCATCACAAGCTAGACAAAGATTCCTAGCACTATTCCTAGAGCTAAATATATTTTATCCCCCTTCTTTAGCAGCTAGAGTGAATAGATTTTAAAAGGTTTCATTGCACAGAAGGAGGAGATGGAGATTCACTTCAGTAACCAGGTGATCTGAGCACTCTGCAGCACAACACTTCTGGTCTTAAGTGAACAGAAAGGACCAGTAGATGGTAAGTCATTTTTTAAGGTAAGTGGTCATAAAAGCCACTTACATCTCCCAAGAAATGACATTTGGATGGCAAGAAGTATGCAGTATTTTGAACATGTCTGCTTCTAGTGAATGATAATCCCAAGGTTATGAGTCTTGATAAATTAACACTACATTATCAAGATTAAGGTTCAACAATGAAACACTAATTTTTACTTAGCTTGCTGATCCACAAACTCTTTAATGTTTTTCTTTAATGATGACATCCCTGATTACCCTTGAAAGTTGTAGGACATAACATAATGCCATTTTCCTAAAACTTTGTTTTCTCAGTAAAAAATGAGTAATAGTTTTAAAATTTGATCCTGAATCAAAAAAAGCCTTTAAACACATACTTGCTCTCAGTAGATGGGACTTAAATATAGATGTAGAGGTAATTCCATACCTAAGAAGTTGTATAAGAATAACACATACTTGATTGCTTTCTCAAGTGGGAGTTTGTATTTTCAATTGTGTTTTACACAGTTTATAATCTCATATAGTTAGCTGAAGGTAAAATGAAAGCACAAAGACCTGTGCTTTATATATTCTGTTTCTACTTAGTTTGTCTACTTCATGTTTCCATGAAAGCCTTAATTAAGCTGAAGCTAAAGGTCAGGGTGCAAACAATGGTAGGTAAAAAGCCCCAGAGCCCCTCCACCTCATAACACAACAGCGGCTATAAGAGTTTACATAGTGGAAATTCAAAATGATCAATAAACTTAAAACCTCAAAGCATTTGAAACCGGAGAATAAGGGTGAATGCAAGCCCACCTCTTAAAACAGGCAAGTATTTCAGGTGGAGAATTGTACCTAATATATAGAACAAGGTAGATGTGCTGGAATAAAATTGGGTATTTTATTTCATGGAAGCATTTGGGTAGTATCTGTTCTCTATTATAAGTACAGGCAATGTGTTCAGTATAATGTGAAGAATTTAATTTTATGTCTAGTAATTAAATTAGCCCATTTCTTTTCATTGTTCTTTTTGAAATATATGTAATTCTTCTGCCAGGGTTGTTAGCAGCAACCAGAGTTGGAATTGGAAGCATACATGAGTGTCCACCTGGAGTTTCTGAGAGAACCAACATGAACTTTTTCAAGGGAAAAAATCCATGAAATACCATAACAGAAACTTCTGTTATAGAAATAAAGAGTAATGATATCTCTTAAAAACTCGCTGAACTTGTAGCTTTTGCAATTCATGTGGCTCTGATTCTGTATACTTCTGTCTATGCTATGCAGCTGGAGGCAAGGTGGTGAGGGTCTGATCTGTGGCTAAGACTTCTTTTTCTCGGCACCCTGTAAGGCTGGTTTTGCAGCTCTCAGCCTCAGACAATTTATTATACAGCAGAAGGAGCAGGGTGAGCAGCTTCCTGTGCTATGGGTGGTGCATCATCCTCTCATCCATCCCCACTATGTTTGGCAGGAGTTTATTAACTCAGCCCAGAGCCTACAGTGTCAAAGAGGCAACTTTCCTGCCTGGCTCTGGTGCCAGTCACAGGCTGGTGCCAGTGGTTTGTGTGCTCCCGCAGTCCCCAGACACGTGCGATAGCCTTGGTTCCAGGCAGCCGAGAAGTGTCCTGTGCTTGTTGCCTGCGGCTGCACCCCTTAGCCCACCAACAGGGATTCAGCTTTGGTCCTTCTTCTGCTGCCAGCCTTGTTGGCTTCAGCAGCCAATGCCATATCCCCTGGTGAAGGCACTTGTCTGTCCTTGTCTTCCTCTTTGTCACTGCGTATTGAAGAATCCTCCCAAAGTCATATGGGTTTTAATGGCTAGGAATCAGCATCTGATAGTAATTTGAAAAGATTCCTTACCGCAAACTAGACACCTTTTCCGTCTTTTCTTGGATTGGTGCTGCGACATGGACACTTCACATGCAGCTGCAGTTATGGTGAGTCCCAGAGCAGTGGTGGGAACACCCTGGGCTAAAAGCTTATGTGAATTAATGTCTATCCGTGCTCCCCTCTCTGTCATAACACAGCTGTCCTCTCCCTTGAAGCATCTCTTCATCTGGCTTTGGGATCAATGAAGAATCCAGATGAAAACATCTCATATGGCTGTCCTTCCTCTCATTCACCGAGAGATGGAAGCAGAGCACTCCGTCTCCGGTGCCAGGCAACTGTGCTCTACCTGTGCACTCAGAGCCCTTCAGATGGGGGGAAATAATTTAACAGTATGACTCAACACAGTAGATTACTAAAGTATTCACAAACACACTCCTCTTTAGAGGATGTCTGGTTCCTCTACCAATATTTTTATTGGCATACAGACAACGCTGTTCTCTGGTTGGTACTTGCTATTTCCACTTCGCGATGTATAAGCTGAAACTTTTTGAAGTAGAAATGGTATACAGTCATAGAAAGTCCACACAAGGTGACTTAGGTAAGTAATCACTAGCAGATGTAACCAAGAGAATAGGCAAATGTCACTAAATTGTCCTTGTGAATGATGCCTCAGGTATTCTGTAACACATCCTTTTGTGGTATCCCTCTTCAAACCAACTATAAATGGAAATATGAACTTCATTCTTTGGTAAGCTCTTCTACAAAATCTTTGAGATAATTTAATATGTTTAAAGTACTTATCAATAAAGTCTGACAACAGTGATTGGAGCTTTCTGCAAAATCAGAACAAATGGCCTTGAAATGGATTGCAAGGGATTATTTAGTCTGTTCCCTACAAGGAAGTTTCAGGCCTTTCTTGGGTCATTTGTTATTCTTTTGGCTGTAGCTGATTGCTTGTATGAATGTTTGAAAAAAGGTGTCATGTCAGCATTTATATATGATGAAAGAACAATGAGCTGGTTACTGCCCTGGTCAGAAAGCCTTAAATTTACGTACTACAGAAATAACACTTTCTATTTGAAAGTAACCTTCCAATAAAAGTTATGAAAGCAAAATCCATCAGTCCTTACAGATCAATGACTTCATGATCTTAAGATACAGCTCCCAGGTTAGCTAGCCAACTAGGCTTTGTAGATGGGAATGGATTTGGCCTTGCGAGAGGCTCATAGGTAGAACAGAAATTTGTTTTCCACCTACTTGAGAGAGAATATTTTCAACAAATTTAATCCCCCTGACAGAAAGGATATGCCATGTGCAAGTTTCATAGCAGTTGTCCTGCAAAAAATCCTAGGCCTGCATTTTTTTGACTTTTTTTCCTTCTTTTTGCTTTGAGTGAGAATACCTGCCAGTAAAGCCAATACAAAGCAAGTTTTTTTGTCAAAGCTCCACTAAAATTACCATTTTGCTTCAATTTAAGTTTTCTGCAGCAAAATGGAAACTTAGTGACAATTGCCTGACTTCTGAAATATTCTCCTGAAAAATCAAGAGACAGTTTCCCTGTCAGATTTTCCTGCATGATCAATTTAGCCTTTTGTCTGCAACCAAATGGCCAGAATGATGTTGACCTGTGAGGGATATATGCAGCGGATCAGAGGGTGGTGCTTCTCAACCTGTCCTATTAGAGACCATCTCAATTTTTTTGAACACGTGGCAGTGCCTGTGCAGTGCTTCTACACTCAGCTCAAAATTAGCATAAATTCCGAATGCTCTTGTACAGCTTGCTTTTTTCCAGTTTAATTTCTTTTCTCAGTTGCAGATGTTTGGATATGTAGGATGTGTTCTGTTTCCTTTTTCCGCATAGTCATTTTGTGAGGCAATCCCAGGCTGAGAAGCCGTGGCATATACCACACATCTCCTCTCCCAGCATCACAGTTGCAGACTGCATCAAGTCCAGTCCAACTGCATCACTGATGCTTTGGGAGATTTGCAGCTGGTGAAAAATAGAGCAATGGGTGTAGGTCCAGTGATTGGCAAAACACTAATTTGAAAATATGCTGGTTTGTGCTAAATGGCTTTTTTATGGCTCCATTTGGACTTGTTTAGTTTTTTGTTTCTGTTGTTATTCTTGCAATGTTACTGACTTCTGACTTCCTGACTCCTTTCGGAAGACTGGAAGCTGCACTCTTAACTAACACGAGAAGGTGGTGGTCCTTTATTTCAGCTGTGTATCATTTTAAACGTAACCAACGTCCTGAAGCAAAGGTGTAACAGCAGCCCTATTCAGGGACTTCTGCCAAGCAGTGACAACTGCAACAAGGCTGAGCAGAGCAGCGTGGTGGTTGGCTCCTATGCTTTTCATTTTCATTCTTCATTTTCTTAGGACTATTTCATGTCCTAAACTTATAGCTCATTCAGAAGGTAAAACAGAAAGGTATTTGCCTTGCTTGCACTACTGAAAGCATTTACGTTTGAGTATATCATAATTATGACATCGATCCAAGTTGTAAGAAGACCTGTACATTTGTCACTCAACTAGGCATCATGATTTAATGAGCTGAGCACATGACTGGAAGCTAACAGGCTGCATGTAGTTACTATTTGTATACGGTTATTATGTACCTGTCAAAACTCACTTCCCTAAGTAGACTCCTGGATTAGTCTTTATTTATTTAAAGACTTTGAGACCAGTCTATATTTATTTAAACATGATAAAGCAATTCCAAAGTTATACCCAGACAGCCATGTAAGCTCATTATTTCATTTTTAGCCTCCCTGCCTCAAAAAATTTCCTGTATTTATTATGTTCTTCTGTTGCTCTTGTTTTGAATTAACCTGTCATTTCTGTTAAGCAAGACTCCATCTTTATTTTCTAATGCATAAGTCTACAGCACTATAAAAAAAGGGAAAGAGCTTGCCATTTTATGTTGTTTAATATTGTACTGTCTGATGGATCTAATCCGTAAACATAATTAATATTGTACTGTCTGATGGATCTAATCCATAAACATAACTACAATAATATTGTACAGAGAAATGTGAACTCACACTCTTTGTTCAGAAAGAATCACTGTGGGTTTCTAAAATTAAATCAGGCCAAACCCTCTCTCCCTTTTGAAAATATTGGCTGGAATCTAATCTAGGGCATATTACTGTAAATCCTGAGAAACGCTATTTAATTTCATGCAATCCAGAATGATTGTGTGGTAAATTAGGTGTGAATGTGTCTTTGATAATGAAAGATAATTGATAATTGCTAGGAAATTTATATCTGTATGAAGTAAAAATCTGCCCACTGAGTTTCTTCTTCTTCCCCTCCATGAAACACAACATATTGTCAACTCTAGTTTGTCTCAAAACTAAGAAAGACAGCACTATAAACACACTGTGGACAACACCACTGTTTGCATATGTAAAAACCGAGCTTTTTAAGATCAATCACTTGTTTTCTAAGCTTGTCTGAAGCCTAATAATTCAATAAATGGCACGTAGCTCATATTGCCTGGTAAAATACTTTAGACATAACAAACAAGAGGAAAGGGAGTCTTTCTGAGAAGAATTATATCATTGTTTTTAAGAGCATTTCAATGCCCATCACAATTCAGAAGGCAACAGACCAGAACTTGAACAGCAAACTTAGTCTGAAAAATGAATGTTTAAAAATGGCACCCTCTAACCAAAAAGGCCTGTTCCCAAGATATAATCAGAGCTATAGTGGAGGGGAAGCATCTGGAAATTTAATCGTGCTACAGAACACACAAAGAATTCCTAAGCACCACTTTATGAATCAAATCAAAGGGTGTAAAATGAAATAACATCAAAGCAACTTAAACTGTAGGGCCTCTTTTACACTGACCAACTGTTATTTACAAGATCCAGGCAGTTCTCATGGCCACTGTGTTGTCAGAGGCAGGTAGATAAGGTTGCCAACATTGAAAAGAATCACTTTTCAGAAATAACTCATTATTTTGGCTCAACAACCTGAGAAACCCCAAAGCCGCTCATTTTTAGAGAGAAGGCAGGGAAAAGGAATGGTCTGCTCATGAGTTTCTGAAAGGCAGTCATTCTAGAAACAAGTTCGTCCCTCTAACCATTTTATAAAAATCATGGTCATGGTTTGTTCTCAATTATAATGCTATGAATTCAAAAAAAACCACCAAATTTAATAGAATTGATTGAGCAGTAGCGCTATGTTAATTTAGATCAGGATAGGATTCACAGGATATCTTAGATCCCATAGGCGGAAATATGAAAACATTTCTTTTGCACATAAATCCCTCAGGGGATGAGGACACAATCCAAGAAAGAGACCTTTGGTGTACAAACTTTAAAAAAAAAAATCCCAGACAAAAACCAAATAATAAAATCTTTTCTCTCTTAGTAGTAGATTTGTGATATTGCCAATAGTAAGAAAATAGGACTATAAGCATTACCTGTGTATTTTAAAAATAACTTCTGCTCTGTTTGTCATAAAGTTACATGCAGAAGCAGCCTCTAAGAGGCATCCATAATCACTGGCCACGGGAGAAAATAATGGTATTGTACATGCATGCACAGATACACAATGCCTTTGGTGCTGTGGGCTTTCTAAAAAAACATTTTGATGAAAAAAAAAATTACTTAGGCAACTGGCCAGGCCATTATTTTAATAGCCCTTTATAAATTCAGATCTTGGATGAAGTCGTGCTTGCAGTTACATAAACTCAATCTGGAAGTCACTCATCAAATTCAGATCTGCTTCACACCAGGGTAGACAAAGAAGCAGTTCAGTTCCTTGGGACTGGGCAAGCTGCTTTATCCGTCTTCTTTTGTGCCTGAGATCTGCTCACATTAGAAGCTGAGCTGTCTTCCAGACTTCTTTTGTTTATTGATAAACCCCATCTCCCCAGCTATGACCAGGCTTGACCTTGTCAGTGACTCTGTTCTTCGACAGCGTCTTTTAGAGGCTGTTAGACCATATGCTATTTTGGAACTTAATACAAGGAAATGTGTCTCACTTTTCTGGTGATGCTGGCAGCTAGAATATTGCTTGTGAGAGTCTATGCAGCACCAGATAATCTGCTTGTGCATACAGAAAATGGCCGGGAAAAAGCCCTTAAGCCCTGGCCCCATCTATCAATTTGCTGTGAGCCAAAGTAAGTCCAAATGCACAGGAATATCAGCAAATCCTGGCAGTGAAACCAAAAGCTATTGAATGTGATTCCTTTACAAAATATGTATGGAAAGTAAAATGGTGGCTCCAGCTAATTTTGCTGTTAAGTGAGTCCAGTATTTCATTCCTTACCTACTCAAAGCTGCCCTGGGCTTTGCTATAGAATTATTGTCTTGGAATTGGACATGGAGTTTGTGTTTCAAAGCAAATAAAAAGGGAAGGTTTGAGAACACCAAATTTGAGAGAAAAACGACATGACCAACACACAACAAATGCAACTGTAGGAGTGGCAGAATTTTGCTGATGAGGAGGAAAAAAGAAGAGGAAAGAATCAGAGCAAAATGTATAAAAGGGCTTAAACTTTATCAGCTTGAGCAATTTTTAACCACATTTCCAAATAAATACATTCTGTTCCTTGACCATTTTGACATTTTACTTTTCCCCTCTCCCTCCAAGAAGAAAGGAACACGAAGCTGAGAACACAGCTTTGCTGCTAGCAGAGAGCTTAGCATTTCTGTGTAGAGGAGCTAAAGGAGCTACCAGCACAGACCATCGAGGCAGACAGCTGTGTGCATCCACGTTTGTCTTACGGAGAAAGAGCTGTAATTACTGAGGTCAGGATACCCGGCACTTAGCAAGTCCAGCGGTTAGTATGGTTACTGAAACAAGCCAGAGCGTATAACTGGGGAAGGGGCTGTCTTATTTCACTTTAGGAACTGTGTAGTATCCCTGCTTTCTGACTAGCAAAGACAATGCCGTTTCAGTATAATTAGATGTTAGCCTAGATCCTATTCAAACGTTCTAGCATTATTGGTAGAGATTTGTTCATTAGTGCAGCAGCGAGACTGTGTATGTCTCATGGTAATGCACATTGGCCAGGAGTATGCCCTGCTGGTCTGTGCATTGTCTTCTCCTTATTGTGTGATGTTAGCCCCTGCACCCACAGAATTTCTGCAAGTCTGCAAACCAAACTGCAAGCACCATGTCAACTAATGGATTCACAGGGACATTGAAATCAGGGGATGTAGAGTAGTTAACAGCAGCAGAAGATTTGGACCTGAGGATGTGTAAGCCTAAGTATTGAGATGGATGGCTAAAAATGCAACTGCTGGGATTTATATCTGCTTTGTTGTTGATGGCCCCCAAAATGAACTGATGCTCCAAAGTGTCCCCATCTTATGGATTACTGATTATTGTTTGCCTTTTACTAAAAAAATATAAACAATATAACTGTACATTTTAGTAAATAATTCAAATTATTAGAAGATGTTCTTCACATATATATTTTTTTTTCTTTTCAGTGTATAATAGTGATGCTTTCCACTGATACGTCCACATTGTTAGCCTTCCCTCATCTTGACCCCAGTGTTCATTACTGGAAGTTTACAGTGAATGAAAACTGGGTCTGGCTTTTGAAAATCTATTTCAAAGAACAGTATGTCAACAAACTAGAAGCCTTTCCAGTTCAATTATAAAGCTCATTTATTCAACCTTTTCTTTCCCAACAGGCAGTAAATAAGCATGTCTGGGTTTTGGTTTTGGTTTTTTTTAATATGCATTTACCTTTTTTGTTTATGCGAATATCACAACATCCCTCCTACGCAGCATTCACATAACTTTTCTCTGTGGGGGAGGAAGAGAGAGGAAATTTCACATGACAGACGTTAGTCTTCTTTGTTTAGTCTTAATTTGGGAAAGTGCTCAGATGCTGTGATGATTGGCACAGCATGAATACGAAAGGACAACAGAGTAATGCTTCTTCTCGTGCCACCCTCTCACTCCCACAGGAGTCCATAGGGTCTAACTGAGAGCAAAATTCGTCCGACACTTCCTAGAATGAACTTGGATCTTTCTCCTACTAAACTTCATTGGGGTAGGACTGTGACCTTAATTCTTCATAGGATGTGTTATAAAGAAATGAGTGCTGTTTCCATTTTACAAACATTAAGGTAAGTTGCTAACCCAAGAATGCAGAGGTAACACTGCTAACATCAATAGGTGTGGTCAGTCCATTAAACCACAACATTTACAGTTTTCCTTCAATCCCACTATTCATTTACAGTAAATTTCAATTTGTTTGTGAAATCCTGAGCTCTCATATGTTGTGTCTGTGAAAAAAAAAGGTGGTTTAAAAGAGTTGTGTAAGGCAAAATAAATCCCTCCAGGCATACCTGGAGTACATCTTTTGCTAGACTTTAGCCGAACTAACTTAAGGAAAAAAATAGTAGATTCAATGCCTTCTTGTTTCAGTTTGGGTTTTATATCCTCATTCTCCTTCCATATACGGAGAGAGACATGCCAATTGCTCTCTAACATGGTAATGCCCTTAGAAATCCTGTGCTGAGCTACAGGCCCTCTGCCAACTTTATAATAAAAAATTGTAAAACCAAGTTTTGTGATTACATAGAGCACCTTGGGCAATCTAGCTTAAAATGTTTTTTCACCCATTTAGGTTCAGTGTTGATGTCAGATTTTTCATCTGCATCTTGGTCTTCTTGGTCCACGAAAGTGAATATATGAGAGTCCCTTCAGTTTTGCTAGTAATTATATTCCTCCACTATTTGCTGCAAGGCATATGACATTTAATAGCTTTGTCCTGCAAGGCACCAACTGCCTCTTCCAGGGTCCTAAACTCCTTAAACTCCTGCAGTAATTTGAGGGAGTAAGGAGAGAAGCTAGGAAATAAACAGGGTTCAGTTTCTTGGTTATTAAAGCTGACTTCTTCTAAGCATTATATAGTGGATGCTGTATTTGATGTAGTCCTTGCTGTGCTTCTAGGGGTTGTTGGTGCTAGTAAATCGATCAGGCTTTAACACTATGAATTAGCAAAAGAGTGAGGTGGGAGAACCATGCGCTCCCTATTAAAGCCTTGTGCCTGAAAGAGCCTCAGTACCTTCAGAAATCAAGCCAAAAAGCAGACTAAGAAAAATGAGTGAAAGCAGCAGGAATTTAAAAAGCAAATACCACATCAAAGGGACAGGAAGGAACTGCAATAACACTGCTGTGATTGCAACTGGGCACGGTCCCAGGAGCTTGGGGAACAAGCACCTCCAATAAACAGAGCTGTTTCTGTACCAAGTACTTACGAAGGTTTGGTGAAACATGGAAATATGCTCAGTAAAAGGTGATGAGCATGCTGGGATTTCATCTCACGGGCATTTACTCTTCAATCATCAGCAAATACAAAGCCCAATAAGGACACATCTTACTGCCACCCCAGTTCGCAGCCACCTTGCTGCTGTGAACCCCTGTAGAAGGATGCCCCATGAAATCATACTCTGAGAGCTAACCAGACAAAGGCATTCAGATGTGCCAACAGTCCCTGTGTAAGAGCTCAAGGGTTTGAAACGGATTAGGAAAAAAAATGCATCAGGCCTTTTTGCACGCTCCTTTAGCTTAATTCCTCCCAACTGAATGAAACAACAAATCCAAGGGTAGTCACATTGACCCTACAACACCAAGGCAAATCACTAATTAGCTATTCATTCTCTGCTGAGTACCCCAAGAAAAGGAGAGTATTTAATTCTGAGAGTCACCATCCAGTCCTGCCTTGCACCCTGATGGCCACAATGGAAATAACCACTGTGACTTGGCATAAGTTACTTGTCCAACTCTATGCGTTCCCCAGGCTCAGTTTGAGAAGCAGAAACACAGGAAGAATTGTCTGTTTTTCTCTTTTACCGAGCAAGTATGTGCCTTGGGATGTGGACCACTCCTACAAAGCAAGAAAGGGGACTGTCTGATGGCTCCTTATGTGCCAACTTGTATGGCTGTCCAGCAGGAGCCATGGGCAAGCCCCCTCTGGATTTATAATGTGCACACTGAAGCCATGCTCCTGTAAACAGTTATGCATATGCTTTATTTTATGCAAATAGGCCATTCGTATGTTTAATTTTACATATATAAGTGGACCATCTCTGTCTGTAAAGTTTAAAATGCACAAAAGAGAAAGAAAGCACAGGATTATTAAGGAAAAACAAACAAATAAAAATGCTAAAGCTAACCCCTCCGTAATAATAATAATTAAAAACCAAAAAGAACCCCCAAAACCCCAGTACTCACTGGCATAAATGGAGGCTTCAAATGCTTTGGAAGGAAGTGAATTGAACAGGAGGGCCATCCCTTTAATTTTCTGAAGAGCCACAAAAGGACTAATTGCTAATTGACAATCACGTCGTAAGAACAGACTCACTGATATATGTTTAGAGTGCCAAATGTGAGCTGATGTGGGATCCTTGCATGGCATGGCATATCTTGCAGAAAGAAAAGGGCAAAAAGAAGCTCAGATTTTAAGCTTTATATACTCAAGTTTCCCATCTGCGAAGGGGATGGCAGAACTTTCCCACCTCACCAGAGGGAGCATGATAATGGTAAGCACTTAATGGGCTGAAAAATGAGTTTCTGTGACCCAAAGCACAGTGATGGTTTCAGATATTCCTTGTGTAGACATATATTTTCATGCCTCTTCAGCTATTTTGTGATCAAATTAGAAAACAGAGGCAAAAAAAGATTTGCATGATAGCTTTCTGAATAGCCAGCAGATAAAACCGACAAGGAAGAAAACGTGAGTTTTCCCATAGGAGCGTATTGAGCTAGCCTGATTTCAGAAGCCTTGTTAGCCAAAGACATAAAGGAGTAATACAGTACAACACAAGACTACTGACCAGCCAAAACCCAATATTTTGGTCTTTGATCTGTGCTCCGGATCTTTTATGTGCCATTTGTCCATCAATCTACAGCACACCCTGCACTTACTTGCTGTAGAATATGCAGTGTACTGTGATTTGTGATGTTGATCAGAGAGATGCCTTTATTGGGATGATTAAAGCAGGAAAGCAGACCCATGTGTTTCTCCTTTGCACAAGTGCACACAAGGGACAGAAATTAATCAAAACAATGTTAGGAGCTGAGGAAGCCTCATACCACCTACCCACTTTGGTCTGCAGGACTGACTGTGAGCACAGAAAAGTCTCAGGAAAGAGAATATATGCCTTAGACCATTCAATTCTCTTATCAGATGCAGAAAAAGACTTGCTAGGTGGATCATCATGAAGGCAGGAGGACTGGGTTAGTACCTCCAGGTAGCAATCCTGTTTTGGATTCCTTTGATAAAAAGGTGTGTGTTCAATTGCAGCATCTTTCGGGAAGCTAGAATTACTGAAGAAAACTTTAGCTTTATGCATCTCCTAATGAGTTTATTCTATAATTCTTGGAAGGAGGTTGGTTTTATTTTTCATATGTTTCTCCACATGGCTGCCTTCCTTTTGTTGTATGGCATCTTCTTGAGAGATTATCAGGACATAAGAAATGTTCTGCAGTTTTTCCTTGATCTCCTACATCTCAGGGACCTCCTTGACATTTTCATCTCTATTGTGCTTCATAACAGCTAGTGAAGTTTTTAGGAGCTGAAAGTGACCTTCCCCATCACTAAGCTTACCTCTGAAAGTGCGAAATTGAAAAAGCTGTATGTAGGCATCTCATATCCTAGCTCCTTACAATCATTTCTTCCAAATCTGTTTTACCTCTTTTCTGTAAAGGAAAATGTGAAGTTAATTTGATTCAGTTGTGGGCACAGCAGTCATAGTGAGAGCTACCAGCACTCAGGTTTGTGTCTGCAGTTGGGGAGTACAACAGAGGCATTCTGGGCTTATGTATGAAGTGATTCCTGTCAGATGTGGGCAGCCTGACAGACACTCGTGCAACTTACAGATGGTCTCTGAAATTCAGACGTTGTATCGGGGCAGAAAGACTGAAAGAAACACTGCTGGTTGGAGCAGCTAACCCTACTTATACTGGTTGACTGAAAATAGAGCAAGCGTATTGGGGCTTTTTAGCCACAGTAGTAGTAGAGAGATCATGACACTTTTCACTCAGCATGTGCTGAGGGAGTTTACATCTCCCCCTGCCTTTTTCTCCTGATTTACATTTGTTCACAACATAGAGAAAAAAAATTACCTCTCCACAGATGGGCATATAGGCTGTGTTTGGATGTAATTTTCGAGATGTTCTTCTGCAGAGGCTCCTGTCCCTAGCATGTACTCACATTTTCTTTGCATGAAAACGAAGGTATGTGAGTATGGGTGGGAGTTAATGATGCCCAGATCTGGATCCAGTACAGGATGACACCAAGAAATGTATCTGGATCCGGGAAATGGGAGGCAATTCTGGCTGCAGTAAGGTGAATGAGGCCATACCAACGTAGAAATTCATGACATCTAGCTGAGTTGCAGTTTACAACAGAGGACCTTGTAAATGTAAAGCAAAGTCACACCCACTAATGTGCTTTAATCTTTTACACATTTCTATCCCTTTTGACCCTAAGATCTCCAAATTCTTACAGGAACTATGTCTCACAAAGCTTATAAATTAGCAGGAAAAATTAGGAAATATTAGAAAAAATTAGGAAGTCAACATTTTTTGCACACATAAAATGTTTAATTGCACAAGGTATTTCACAAGGCATTTTTGTAGTTTTGGGTTTTTTGATGAAAAAAAACCACAAACAAATCCAAGCTGTTCACAGTTGCATACATCTTATTATTTTTAAGATGTAAAATAGAAAACATAGGCATAACCAAATTTGTTTCATCATCTAGATTAGAATCACTCAAGTTTTTCTAATATTATACTATAGAACTAATTTCCCTCTATTAGAGCATAGATTAATGATTTTCAAGTACTTTAGAAAAAAATCTAAAATTACATTTTTATTGAGATTTTTCTAATGAGTACTATATTATTACTAGATTATAAACTGGGTAGACTAGTGAAGTATCTTACTGTATCTATTTTGTGCCAACACAGTCACTGCTTAAAAATAAGCAAATGTATAAATCAGACGCTTACTTAGTCACATTAGATAAAATCTGCCTGTGAATAAAGAGGTCATCATTTGCAGGTTCTGCTTAACAGCATGACTTAGAATAACAGATATTTTTAAAAAAGTGCTGTATGCAAATTTAACTGAGACACAGAAAACGTCGTTTTATTTATTTATTTAATGGCATGTATTTACCAACAGGAATTTTCAGCTGTGCTTAGATCTTGTGAACACGTTGAATTTTTTTCCTAAAACTTATGGAATGTTTTTTTCAATGAAATGTGAATCTTTAATAATACATCTTCAGAAGAACATGAAATTCAGAGACTTCTGAATCTCTTAAATCTTGAACAAAACAAGATAGTGTAACCCTCATTCTATCCACTGCACAAAGATCATGCTGTGTTACTGTATAAGTTAAGAATTAACCCTCACCCCTTGATGCCACAAAACATTCTGAAAGGTTAATACTAAGGGTAACATAATCATAGGTAACCTACCCATTACATGTTTCTAACAGAGTGCAAATCTGGCATTAGAAAGGAAAAAAAAAATCGCAACTACAACTAGACCCTTTTCTCCCAGACATTTCTGTTATTTATTTATTTATTTATTCATTTTATAACATCTGTTTTCTTTGACTGACCAGCAGAATTTCATTTCAGGTTAATACATTCTGATCACAGTTTTCTTCTCCATTCCCATTATGTAATGGAACAGCCTTTCAGAAATTTAGCAGAGACAATATTCCACAGCGTGAGGCACCCACTTTTAAAATCAGATGGCTTGGAAAGCTCACTCATCCAAGTGTGCTAATTGGTTGAATGCTCCTGAGTGCTTTATCACATTATTTCCAAGGGCTGCCCTAAATGCTAGGAAGCGAGCCATGGTTCCGGTGATTAGTGCCAGAAAGCTGTATGTTAATTATTGCTGGGCTACATTAGTATAGTGACTGATTATCTGTAACAAATTTCAGAAATAAACTATTGTAAGACCTCATTAAAATCTAATTATTTATATTATGAATTTCTGATCAATTCAGTGTAAAGGTTGATCACACATTCTTTTATAGTTGTTCAGAATAGCAAGGAAAATTATCAATTTACTGTTAAGATTTTACCAGTGCAATAGAAAAGATTGTGGTAATGACATTACATAGGATGGGAAAAAGAAATAAAAGTTTATCTGAAACAAAGATTTTTAGTCAGCAGGCATTAATTTTGTTTCTATGAAAACAGAAATTTCAGAACAAATTTACTTTTCACTTGCTGAAAGATCAAGCTTCTCTGAAGGTTGACTTGTTCTGACAAAAGCAATCTAAATACATTTGCAAATTTCTTCCTTTTAAATTGAATTTTACCAGTTTACCAAATCATTACTGCAAATTAGTATATGCATATTGCCAGATATATTCAACAGTCTAAGAATATATCTGTAAATTTTGAATGTGCATGTGCTCTAAGATTGACTACCCACTCAAATTAGTTAAAAATTAGTAATGCGGATAAATGAGGTACAGCTTATCTGGATTTGGCTGCTATTTTTGCATTGGCAAAAAACTTTAAATTATACTTACATCCTCTGCACTGTTAGTTTTCTCTGTTTCATCATAGAGTCAGATTTCTTATTGGGTACCAAACTTTCATTCCCAGTCCACCATTTAATTTTTAAGTGATTTTCAAAATGACCTGGGCATGGTAGTGGAATGATGGGACTATAAAGGGTCAAATCCTAAAGCCTCTATTTGGTTTACAAGCTTGTTCTGTTCCTTTATACTCCCACTAAACTCAGTGGGCATTCACTAGCTAAAACCAAAACCAGCCTCCTACCCCCGCCCCCCCAAAAGGAACCAACAAACAACGACCAACAGTGCAAACAGTTTTTATTTGTAAAATGCATTTCTAAAACATAATTTTGAATTTATTTATTAAGTCTTGAGAAAAAAATCCACCACATAAAACACTGTGTCCCAGAGTTTGGACATCTCTGACCAAGTCTTATGACTTGTACATCATAAACTCAGCAGCTGACTTGCTGAGGCCAAGACCCCAACAGTAAAACAAGTATAACAAAAACGCAACAGTAAATCCCCTCCACGTTGCTAACTTCAGCCTTTCACCGAAGCATCCTTTGGGCAAGGGAGAAAAGTTAGACCCAGCACCATATCTTGAGATTTAATACATCCAGTACTTGAGGCACCTAACTGGAAGGCAGGATCCTGTCAGAGATCAACTCCCAGCAGCCCTTTCTAATCTGAAAGAGGCAGGTGTCTTTTCTGATCTCAGTTGCAGCAGTATCAAAGATAAACGAGGGCCAGACAGCAATACTTCACACAAGCAAACCCTGTGCTTTATTTGTTAAATACATATACAAAATATCAATGCCCAAAACAAAGAGCAAAGAATGGAGACCTTGAAGCCCAGGTTAATGCGCTTGCAAAATGTCACACTGTTGAAAATGGGTCTGCTGAAATCTTCACCACCTTTCATCTTCATACGAATTCAACTTGGGGGTGTGAAGTACAGCAGTATAATCTGAAACAGTAAATATATAGGACCCCTTGCAAAGGCTGTTTTGTTCATAGGTGCTCTCCTAGGAGCAATGGGAGAATACCCCGGCTCTCCAGACCACAAACCCAGTTCACGCTTATTTGTCAGTCACTTCCAACCAAAGCAGGCCATTCCCAGTGAGGGAGGAGATGAGGAAGAAGAAACACATGGCAAATCTAATGGCTGTAATAAAGTCTTTTCAGGTGAATAAGAGTATCTCCAAATGGAGAGTTTGGGGGATCCCATTTGAGGTTTTGGCCTCTGAACATTTTGAAAGGGAACTGTATGACAGCCAGGCTTGAATGCTGTCAGTAGTCCAAACAGAGAGATGTACTTGATACTGTTATACCTATGAAGTCATTACAAACATAATCTTGGAGGCAAATTTCACAAATGTTACTATGTTTCGGCTAATTACAGTCATGACATACCCAGAGCTCTGTGCTGCCAAAGCACTTTGGACTATTGTCTAATTCATCAAGTGAACAGGCAAAAGACTTTCAGAATTTTTTACTTTTATTGTAAAATACTGTTCCACTGGAACCAAAATGTCCTTAGAGATACAGGTTTTGGCAACAAGTTCAATGGAAAACTTCTTTGCAGTTCAGCATAGTCTCTAGTCTGTTCCCAGGGGAAAGAAGAAAACTTGCATGAAAAAGGAGAGCCTTTTGATCATAAATGGAGTCATCACTGTGGTTCCTTTTTTGTAAATCTTCTGAAGGCTTTACTTTCATGCTGATGTAGAATGCACAAAGCTTCTGAAGCCTCAAAAATTTTGCAGTAAGAGAGCCACCAGTCTCAGGCCACCATTAATCATTAATCCCATCATGCCAAAACAGCATTACTGGACTGAATGGCCTCCCTACAAATTCTGACTCCAAAGACCTGTATGAAAGTTCGTGGAATCAAGGACAGAAACACTCTTCAGGTTACCTGAGCATGCTGAGTTTGTCTATGCAGTGGAGCTATGTGCAATTTCACATGAATGACAGTGTACTTTCTCTGTTCCCTGGATAGTTGCTTCATCAGAGAGTCCTCTGGTGAAGGGCTATGGGTGAAATAGAGCCACAATACCCTCTGTAAGGTGACGATAACAGTGGAAATCCACAAGATTTAAAATCACCAGTGAAACTGTTTCTCTTTTGGCAATGTTATTCTTTCTGAAAGTATTTCTAATAACAATAGTAATCCAATCAATGGTAATAGCACTTTTTTATTTGTTCCTTTTCTTTATTTTCCTACCAGATAATTAATATGTCTTTTAATGCTAGATCTAATGAGGATACCGATGACAAGGACTCTTCTATGGTCTTCAGGCACTTTTTTTTTGCAATGCTATCAAGTATACTCAAAATGCAAATCTAATGATTAAGGACTTCAAAGTGTTGCCTTTACAGTTTTGTTATTCAGAAACAAGACTGAGAAGACCAGCAAATTAATTAGAAGTGGATTTAATTCCTAGATGGAAGAAATATGAATATTGCAATGTACATCTGTCCAATAAGAGATTTGATAATTATGAACACTGGTTTCTTACAGATAAGTTAAATATATGGTTCTGCATCACATCAGACAGACATTTCTTTGCAATGTTGACCTGAAGCGTATCTTAAAGTTTTAGTAAATAAAGTTCACAGACTTTATAGAGTTCCAAATTTTTCTACAGTCTGACAAATAATGGCAAGCTACTGTTACTGAAGAATTAGACAATGCATATGTAAACACTTGTTATTATGATGAAAAACCCACTATTTGATTTGTCAGGAAAAATATTAAAATTAGTGCAATCAGAAAATACTAGTTAAAGATACAAAAATAACTACAGGTAAGTGGATTCTAAATTGATTAATCTACCTGGATAAACACAGAAGAATGCTGTTCATATTTATACTTAATGAAAAAGAAAGAAGTTAGCTTTTGGAAGAGAGAGTAAGCAATGTCTTTGCCCTGTCTTTTTTTGGACAAAAGTTTCTATCTTAAAAATAAGTCTGCAAACTAGAGGAACTTAAAAGGGAAAAAAAAAAAAAAATAGAAAATATTTCTGACTTTAATGTAGACCTATTTTAGTGGTAAAAAAGAATTTGAGATCAATATCAAATTATTTATTTTATAGATTGATAGCTAAAAAACATAGTAGAAAAAATTCATTACTGACATTTCAAGCTTTAGTAAACATTTGTTAAAAATAAAAATAAATGTAAATTATAAATAAGTTATCATTTTTGTAATACATTTTAAATTGTTTGCTTAGAAAAGAACCATGGCATCAAGCTTACTAAGTTTTCAGCTATTTTTACCCTAGAAATAAATTTACTGAAACTAACATTAATACACAAAAATACTACAACTGTCTTCAATCTGAATTTTCTGATGAAAAAATCTTGTGGAAAAATTTCACTCATTTTGCCTAGTATTTCTGGCATGGAATTTTCACATCAAAGGAAATTCAAACTGAGATTATCCAATTATCTGGGTTATAGATTTTTCCTGACATGGACACTTACAACCTTTTTCTGCTTAGCCAAATATCCTTGACAGAAAATACTAGGAAAATGTGTTTCCTTTACTCTTACATGCCATTTGGCATTGCTTTTTGCATCAATCTTCTATTGGAATGCAGGGTTGGATATTAGTTCCTAAGTGATGTGGTATTGATTAATTGTATTTTCCTTATAGTATGATTGTGCGTTTTGCCATGATTTCAGCAAAATAAATCACTCATGAGCTAACTTAAGGATTAAAAGTAAAACACAAGTTATTAATGCTAAATAACTCACTTGAACATTTTATTAATCTTCCATTTATATTTACCAGTGTTTCATCTAAGGAGGATTTGATCAGGAAATATTAATGCCTTTGCAAAGAGAGATTGTATGCTTGTCTTTGAAACAAAAATAAAACTTGGCGGAAACAACAATTATAGGGAGGATTCTGTAGTGTCATGCACAAATAAGAAAGTGAGGACTGGCGCAGTCTGAGAAGGCTGGCATCTTCCTAAGGTGGAATGGAAAGAAGTGGCTGTTGTACTGAGGATTAAGCAAAGAACCCTCAGCCCACTCATATTCACAAGGAGTCCAATTCTGTACAGTTTGGCAAATGGTTTGACACCTGGTGAAATTCACTGAATTCAAACTGCTGCAGAACAGAATTTAATATCACAGTTTCCATATAGTTGGTGTTGCCTTAGTGATTCAGATGGCCAGGTCCCATTTTCAACAGTGATGTATGGTAATTCATTTACTAACTAGTGGTAATTACTCCATTACATCCCTGTCATATTAATGACCGTTAGAGACTTAAATTCCTTTGAGGATTAGAGTGTTAAGAACGTTTGAAAATAGGATATAGCCTTCTAAATCAGTAAGACCTGCAATGATAAGCATAATGCCCAAGCATATTTAAACTAAAGATATATTTATTATACATTTATAAAGATATAGATTAGTGACATGGCCTGTATGACTTCAGAATAATGATGACTTGTGCAAGTGGATGGGTTATCAATGCAGCTTATATCGATTCGTTGTGCCAAATGAGTCATTCAATAGATTAGACTAACAGTCACCTGCTACCTTCAGAGGAGTGTTTGGTAGGTCTAAATGGGGCAAACATCAGTGCTTTCACTGTCAAGTACTGTGCAAGCACAAGCTGCTATCACACAGCTGTAGGTATGAAGACAGAAGTTAGACTACAAATGTACAGTACATAAATTAGAGGAAGAAACAGATTTTATTTGATTCCATCCTTCGTTCTGTAACAGAGGGTACTTTCCAAATAGACCCTAACCAATACTAGTTGAGATACTTTGAAAGTCTTGTTTACTTAGTTGAGAAAGCCACAGTGTAATGTTACCTTCCATAAGATAAAAGCTAGTGTATATACTGTAACTAATATAGGTTGAATTAGAACACATACCTTTTATGTAGAAATGATCTTGATTTGAACATTTTCAGTGATGAATAATAGACTAACACTGCTCAGAGATTTTTTGATTCCTCTTTTTTGCATGTTTATGAATTTCTCCAGCTTCTGCTTCACCCAGTCACCAAGCTTTGCTGTACCTTGTTCTGCTGTTACAAATTTTTATTGCCAAAAATGTTTATAAGAAATTATTATCAAATGCCTATAGGTAATTTTACTCTGTCCTCATTCCATCTCTTCTTAATCCTTGATGAAAATGCTTGTTTCCCAGTCCCTTAATCATCCTTATGGGTCTTCTACAAATTTTCACCAATGTAGCAATATTCTGTCCTTGCACTGTGACTGCCAGAGACAGAGCACATCGACTGTATTGCAACCACATCACTGCTAAATACAGAGATATTATAAACTTTCTAGTTCTATCCCCTTTTCTTGGAAATTAGCCAAAAAGTGGTCTCTTTAATGTACTGTGGTCTGTGTATGAAAAGTACAATTGAAATAGTTTCAGAAACAATTTCTGTAAAGCATAGCTTCAGAAAATGCCCTTGACTTTTCTTGGAAATGAACAAATCCACAGAAGAAGAAGGAGAAAATTTAGCAAGGGGAGAGCAGTGCATCTTTTGTCCATGCAATGCCAGAGGCCACCAGCCGGCTGCCACAGCTGTTCCTCTGATCCTGGCTCAGCCTCCAGGCCAGCACCCTGCAGGCTCCTGCCTGGCTGGGCAGAGCCTCCCAGAGGAGCCCACTTCATCCACTTCATCCTGGCAGGACTGGGAAGGACACTTGGGCTCCCTGACACTAGGGAAGGGAGAGGAAGTGGCTGACAGCTTTCATGAATGTTGGTGTTGGGGTCCTCGCTGGTTCATGGGCAATGTGTTTCAGTGTACCAGTTGTGACCTAGTTTCTCTTTTTTTTTTTTTTTTTTTTTTTTTTTCCCAGGACAAGTCCAACCTATCCATCTCCTTTCCATACTCTTTTTCTCATTATTTATTGTTACAGGCTGTCCTAGTATCAGCTGAGCTGTTTCTCATGGCTGCGCTCACAGTAAGTGTTACCTTGTAGATCCAAATTACTCTAACACAATGTGTTAGCCCTGCTGGTGACAGTGCTGTTATGAAAGCTCATGTTTATTTCATTATCCTCCATATACCCCAGATCATGTCTTAAAATTGCCACGTCTGCAAGTATGAGTTATTTGCTTTATTGTCAGATAGACAAATTCTCATTTGTCCCCATTAAATGTGTATTTTAAGCTTGCTTGCAGCTTTCAGAGACAATCTAGCTTACTCTTAGTTGATGATTCACTACACCATTGAGTTCACTTGCACAATTTATTAGTAATGGTTTTATGTTTTCTACCAGTTCACAGATAAAAGTGTTAATTTCATTAAGACCAGTACCTGAAGAAGGTTGTTAGAAACACACCCTTCCAGAGGTAATTACCTATTGACATATCTCAAAACATAACAGTAAGTTCATCAAGTTTAATGAATTTAACATTTGCAGTGTTTATTTTGTAGTCTAATTTAGTTTAATAGAATGTCTTCCAGAAAATTAAATATATTACATTGCCATCTACTGGTTTAATCAAAACTTGTAATTTTCCTCTTTTTTTTTTTTTTTTTAAATACACCACATTTATTAAACTGCGGACCTGTTCCATTATATTTTTGGGAACAAAATCAGACCGACAGACCTATCACTAGGTGGATAATTTCTATTTACACTTTCTAAATATTGGCACAGCATTGTTTTTCTTCCAAATCTTTGGAATTTGCTTTTCTTCTAAGACTTACTGAAAAATCAGCATTTATATTTATCAAGGTTCTGGGCCAGCTCTTTAAAAACTTTTTAAGCCTACTGTTCCAAAACCATTATCAATACAACTACATGTTAAGTGGGAAAAAGTCTCTCTCTAGAATTTCAGGCCATTATCCTTGAGAATTAGAAACATTTTTTTTTTTCCTCATGTGACTCATATTGACTGAATTGCTATCATCAGTCTTGCAATAAGTTTATTTCACAGTTCTGGAAAAATAATTGTTTAGAGGAAAGTCATCTATTTCAAGTTGCTTTCTGAAATGAATTCTCGCAAGAAGTGACATTAATGCCACTAGCATTATGAAAATGGTAGCATATTTCCATAACTGAAGTGAGTGTAAATTTAGCTGTTAAAAAGCAAAGACATCAGATTTTATGTGGCAAAGAAAAACAAAACTAAGATATTGACTCAAATATTTAACAAAATTCATGCAGAATTTAACACTAAACTGTGTAACACAACATATTCACAGGCAATAACAATTGCCACAGAAGCATAAGGCTACCTAGTTTGTCATCATCTAAAGCCAAAATATTTAAGGCTAAAGCTACAGTTTCTGAGCCAAAGTTGAGACAGATAGGACCAGCTGTACATCACATTTTTAACAACAGTGAAAAGAGTGGTCCAGTTAGAAAATGTCCCTTAGAAGCTATGTTATGATCACTTCTGAGTATGTTTAAGTAGCAGAGTATGTCAATTAAAACTATTATAAAGTTTATAAAAACTATTATAAAAAACTATTTATAAATTAAAACACTATTATAAAGTGTTTATCATTTGTAATGCTTTGAAGATCTCAAGAAGCCAGTTTGCTATAAACACAATGGTCTTGAAATGCAGCCCGGGTTATCCTACAGTGGCGTACGAGATTGCTAGCTGTTCTTTACGGGTTCTCCTGTTACTCTTAAGTATTGGACAAGTTTTTTGCTGGGTCACACAGAAGAGCCTTTTAGATGCTGGACCATGAAAATCAGCTTAATTCAACAAGTGCAAGATGCTTACTTGGCTCCTGAATCAGTATTTGTAACAACCAGAACTTGCAAAGGTCTTCTTTTCAGTCAGATGAAAAACTGTTTTAGGGACTTAAACAAGTTACCTCTGTATAACTGTCATTTACATAAATATATACACATAGGATCCAAGCTTTCCTGGTAATCCACAGTGAAATCTACTTAAGGATCATGAGTAACATAGTAGTCTGATTTCCTTTAAATCAGCAATAGTCACTTTGGAATTTTTAAATCTTGTTAGAAGACAGAAAAAAATAGGAGGATCCCCATGATAACTAATAAAAATAATTAATAATTCAAGATGAGCACTTGATACTCATCATCTGCCCTTGTAAAAGCAAGTTCCTTCAACTTAGGAAAATTCAGTTATGATGCAGGTTCACACAATTATCTAAGTATGAAAATATGCAGATATGCACCCACTGGGATTTTAAAGAGAATAGGAGTTAAGCGTGTAGAGTCTCTTGTAAATACCAACAGCAGAATATTTCCAAGGAAGGCAAGCACATTTTTATAAAATTTATCTCTAATTGCTTAAGTGTCTTACAAAGCTGAGCAAATCTACAACTAAAGCTGAGCAAAAATTATCTTCAAAAGGCATTAAAAGCCAATCTTTTGAGTGGCTGATAAGTAGGCTCACCTGAAGCCACTTTAGATCTCATTCTGCTCATACATTAACCCCTTTTCTGATGGTGCAATGCACTCCTAGGTGCTACTGTTCTCATCATGCTTTGTTGTCTTTCATACGGCAAAATCAAATTCCTAAAAGATTTCAGAGGACATTTTTTTGGTTTGTGGTCCTTGATGGACTTTGGTTACTTAACTAAAAAGCAGTGAAGATCCCTGTCCACGAAATCCTTGAGAAAGAGTGAAATATTTCAATCAATACAGCATTTCTGATTCTCCTGAGAGAAAGAGACAATGGTTATTCCACTCAGTAATGTTTTTGATTTTTATTTTTTTTTTTTTAAGAAATGACCAGTTTTGATCCATGGATGTATCTGCATTCAAATTGTGAAAGAGCTGAAGTTCAAATTTTTCCCTCTCTCCCTTTTCTACTTCACTCTCCCTTTTCTAATTAATAAATCACACTGGGCATTGTGTTCAAATGGAATAAGGGTCATCTAAAGTGCCAAGAATATGAGGGTTCCCCTTTTCAGAAGCAATAATTGTCTATATCTTCAGTGGACAAATTAAGTGCTTTAACCAATGGGACTTGGCTCTGTGGAATGGGCAGTAGGCTTGATTATCATTATCTTTAGATAGTTGTGCCCACAGATGCAATGAAGTGTCACCGTGATCCCATTTAGGCACTCAGGATCAGGCAGAAGCAGGGTCAACTTCTGAAAGTACCATATCTATTGAGTGCCTCAGCTGCCACCTGCATTAGGAGATAGCACCACAGGCAAGTCATCCATTTGTTTGTCATTCCTCACTACCCATTTAGAGAGACATTATCTGAAGAGTTCACTACTGCATGTACTTTTCACAATTATTTTGACCTTTAAAGATCCGGCTTCAGCAGCTGGTTCAGGTTTGAAATTGAAGGTTTGGACTGGAGCACACATCGCTTTAACTGCTTCAAAACATGACCTTTATCCCACTCAAGCTATCTTCAGACGATGATGAACAATTTGATCTTCATTTCTTCTGAGCCAAATATGTGGTGATGGCAGCCAAAGTAAAGTGTTAAAAATAGGTAGCTATAGAAATCCATTTCATGGACACTCTTTCTTCCACAGGTCTAATTAATAGACTGTTATTAAAAACGATTTTGTTAAATGAAAAGACACCAAATACAGGGAAGAACTAGATGTTGTCCCTTGGTTCTTGTGAATCTCTCCCCTTCCCTCCCTCTGACAAAGCGACTAGGGAAGTGAGGGAGGGAGGCAATACCAGAACTAGGAAAACTAGTACAAGAAAAAAGCACATCCTATGTGCACAGATGGATTTTTTCCTGCCTCTCCACAACCGCTTATATATTTCTGCTCTCTTTGAGAGTTGCCATTGCTTGGATCATGCTGTCCTTTACGCGTTATTGTTACTACTCTGTTGTTTTGCCTCTCCTTGAATGTTCCTGCAGTAGCAACAACAACAAGAACAACAACTTTAAAACGAGATTGTGACAGCATGAGTTAGGGCATTTGGCTAACATTAGCTGGGAAAATGACAAAGCTATCCAAAAAATTATCTAACTCCAGCAAAAAGAAAGTACAAGAGACTAGATTAGATCATAAGGTTTACACATGTAAGGAGCATGAGACCTAATAGGAACACCAGTTATGTCAGATAGCTGAGCAGTGTCTGGTTTACTGTATTTACTTAAATAATAACTGAAAATATCAATACCAAGTTAGTCCTAAGAAGCTGTGCTGTAAGAGGTCTTTTTGCACACAAACTGCAGTTTCGGGGTTGCGCATTCTTTTCCCTTGTTTTAAAGACAGGTGTTAAGTCACCCTCACAAGCAGAAAATTACTGTTGTTGAGAGAGGGACTACCCTTAATTACCATTGCCTGGTCATGTGTAGTTGTATATTCCTCTTTGTTTCTATGTCTGTTTTTCCTATAACTGAACTCTACTTACGCCCTTATATTTTAAACGTAATATTCTGCTGAATAAATGTCAGGAGAATTTTGCACATGCATAAATATTTATATATTGAATAAATACTATACCTAGAGTGGTGCTTTGGGAAGCTAAGAGAATGTATGAATTGTAGCTGTCACAATATTACTTTCCCCATACTAATCGGGATTACTATGCTATTAGTCATGGTGAAAATCAAAGAACAGACATCTAAGACTAAGTATCCTTGCAAGGAAAACAGTAAATTCAAGTTCCTGTTGGCAACCAGAGTTACCAGAGCACAGCTACAAGTGATTCAGTCTCACTCTGTTTTCTGCGTAGAACTTGAACAGGTGTTGGTACACATTCATGTGCACACACAAGCACACACACACATCGAGTAGCTTCTTCAATTTCACATTCCTGAATCTCCCCGCACCAATTTTTACACACTAGGTGAAATGTCACGGTGCTAGCGCTGGAGCTGTCTCTTAGAGGAGCTGCTTGACGTACAACCCGCACACTTTGTCACTTTGTCACAAAAACTACTGCCTCTTTTATAAGGACATGTGCCTAACCTCCTAAAGTAATGGTATACACAAATATTAAGATGAACAGAAATACGGAAAGTGAAGAAAATAAAACACATGACTAGAGTACATGAAAGCAGGCATAGTCTTAGGTGTCTAGTCAGCCTGTGACTCACAAGATCTAGCATGTAAATCTGGCTCTCCAAGGAAGACTGCTACACAACCCCATACAAACCACCTCCCACCTGAGCCCTAATGCCTTTTCTTTGACTTGTCTATCCAGACTGAAGTTTTTTTGGGCAGATCTGTTTATTGTTATGTGTTTGGACAATAATCAGCACAATGGCGTCATACTGGTAGTTTGGACTCAATATACAAACAGTAACATTCTTCCATCTTACCATACCTACTTTATTACTTTATTTTCAGCAACTTCCTGAATTTAAAAAAACAGGTTTTCCAAGCGGCGCCTGAGAAACAGTTGATATAACTCGTATTATCCTCAGTGGACAAATCATGTATGCCTAGAAAATCCAGCTGCATATTTATCTGACTCTTTGTGCATCCAAATAACTTTCAGAATGTAACTTTCAGTAGAAGAACACATGCATATCAACTGACTTCAAATATAGTTAAGCTGGAAATCGAAAGACTTCCAATTTTAAAAGCAGTGAGACATTCAAATTTCAAAAAAGTTTTGTGATCAGGTATTGGGAAAAAATGTTGGAGTTCCTTCACAACAAAAAATTCTGGCATATGCAATGCCTCAAAGTGAATTCAGTGTCTGAGGAAGATTTGACTTTATGGGTATGATTAATCTCCATTTAGTTGCCTAAAAGTTCAATAACTGATCTAAAATACTTATAGCGCTCCCTATAGTCAGTGGAGAAACTAGGGCATCTCCTGAAAGGCATTGCTTGTATTTTAGCCACCAATTTTAGGACTGAATGAGCATCTCTGCCTATCTCTTTCCATTGACTAGTGTGAGAGTCAGAACTAATTCAGACTAGATGTTTACATATCTATGTCTAAAATTAGGGGTGATGAACTCCCCTGAATGGCCTGAACAGTGAAGGCTCAGCACCTAAATAATTAAGCTTTTTATATGTGAAGAACACCACTTTCTGCAACACACAACCCCATAAACAAAGAAAAAAAATCCAGACACCACTACTCCTGTCCCAGTTTTCTCTAAGTCTCATATTCTGTTCTCTTGGTGGAGGAATGCTCTAGATAGTTGCAACACATATATTTTGTGTATAATTGTGTTATATGATGTCATCGAAGAATTTTCTTAAAAAATGTAGCTGATGGTTATTATATGCTTTGCATTATGAAGACTGACAGGTAACCATTGCAGTGTTATCTATACCAGGCTCCACTGTAAAACTAACCTTTTTTACAGAACATTGTTTTCTATCATGCACAATTTTCCAACAGAATAGCCTGCAGCAGTAATTTCCATGAGTAAATTGTATTCCATGGAGATATGTTTCTGTAAAACACTTTTTCCTTCCTCTCTAAAAAAAATCAATTTTTCTTCCAAGGGTAGATTAATAAGCTGTACCTCTTATAATGGATCCCTTTTACTCTTTCTCTCAGGGGCTTGAACACCTTCTAGAATGGTGTGAATTAAAGGGAGACCAAATACTTTCCTGCTCTCTCCATCTCCTGCTGTTTTCTCTTTCTTTGTTTTCCCTTTGCTTTCTCCTATCCACTTGTTCAGCTTCTCTTACTCTGGATCTCAGGTCTCCTTCTCCTTTTTTTCCCCCCTGTGCCTGCATTTGCAGTCTCTGAATATCAACAACAACAAAAAAGAACACAAATAAAAGAATGGACTTTACTCAGGTGTAAATGCAAAATATATTTTACATCTCTTCCTTCTAATTCTGCTGTAAGAGTGTAGACTTACCTTATGATTAAAGTATAGCATATATAGTTTTATATGTCTTTCGATTACCACTCCAGCCGGCTAGGTCTTGGCTTTGGATGTTTGATGGTGAGGCTTCCAGAAGGTCTTTAAGATCAACCCATTCTGCACAGTACAGCTTTTTACAGATTAATCTGCTGAGGTTATTGTGAATGACTGTATTATATTATTTCCCTTTTTTCTCAGTTTGTTATTTCTTAAAATATGTACATTCTCACTTCTCCAGAGATTTAGTGTGGTTTGGGACACAGTGAGGAAGGACTCTGGCTTATAACTTTGTGTCTGCAGAGGGAATTGTAACATGCAGTAATAACTGAGGTGCTACAGTTCTGAAGGTAGAGTTTTATTCTAGATGTATATTAGCCAACTTAAAAACTTTCATGAGATCAGCAATAGCCCACATATTATTCTGGATGCTATATTCACAATGGTTTTAGTGAAAGAAAGAGTAATAAGAAATTCTCTTTCTTCTCTCCTTTTGAAAATTTTTATCAAGCAATCAGCTGTAATGTTAACTTTACAGAAAAAGGATTGGACAAGACAACCTTTAATGAAAGTAAATTTAATACAATTTTAATAGTTCTCTACTCTTCTGTTTTCATTAGAGATCATTGCTCGATTGCCACAAGTAACCATAAACTTACATCTAAACCTGTTGACCTAGGTGAACGCATAGATCACCAGCCATTTCTGATACTGGTACTATTCTTCACCTGTACAGGGATGCCTCTATAATGTAGTGTTCATACAGTTATAAGTAACAGCATTCATCTTCCAAAACCAGGGGTAGAGGTTGTTTTAAAAAGGCATTTTGTACCCTAATTTTGAGAACCTATTTTTTATTTATGGTATGTCTGAGAAACCACTTAGTCCTGGAAACAGTCACAGAAAATATGGCTGGAAGGGATCTCAAAACCTGGCTTATTCCACGCTGTCCCCGAAGGGAATGCCTAACTTACTCCTTACAGACATCTGCCTAGCCAATTCTTAGAGACCTCCAGTAATAGAGATCCCACAATCAGGAAATCTACTCTGACAATGAACTGTCCTTGCAATTAGAAGACTTTCTCTTATGCTTAAGAATTATTCACTTTGCTCTAATTTCCAGCCATTGCTTATTGTTCTAACTCAAATGAACAGGGAGAACAGTGTATTCCTTTCCTCTCTGTAGCCTGCCTGTTTCTCACATAGGAGGGAGAACATTACTTGTTCTTTCTAGGTAATTAACAACACAAATGATGCTGTAGGAAATCTCTGACTTCAGATAATACATTGGCTTTTGATCATATACTTCTCTTGCCCTCTTCTGGGTTGGAATTTGAGACAACAGAGCACTCATACTTAGGTCTAGTTAATAGCTAGTCATATATATATAGATATGTACACACACACAAGCTACTGCAGATGTTTCTAAGATTGATCTTGGTCAATACAAAACAACAGAAGATGTTATTTCGCTTCTGAATTGTTCTATAATCTTGTATAGAGATTCATCTGAAACTATAAGTGCTTAATTTATCTTCTTGCTATTAACCTGAAAGTAGTCTAAATATGTGTGGAGAATCAAAACTGTAGATGAGCTTCTTCCATTGAAGCTAGTTAATCCTGTGATTGATTGAGGCCAGTTTTTGAAACCACTTATCATGATGCAAAACAAAACTGAAAAAAATGCTAAGAATATTAGTAGTGAAGTCCATTGACAGTAGCTCAGCCTTTACTTGGAGCAGGAAGAGAATCATTCTGTTAAGAGGACTGACATCTCCTCTGTCCATTTTACTGCAAAATAAAATAACTTGCTCCAAACTAACATTAACTGATGTCTTGACCTACAGAAAGCTGGCTCCGGGCTGAAGCATATTTCTGTGTTTGGACTAAGGCACTCCCACAGTAATGACATTTTTATTTCACACAGTGACCCAAATGGATTGGGGTTTTTTTTATTGTTGTTCCAAAGAGCCCTTAATTGATTAGCTTGCTGGAGGCCTCATAGAAGACTAGTGACAGAATACTCTCAATAAAATATGTTCAGCCTTTAAAAGTAGTTTCTTTAAAAACATCATCTGAAATGTATCCTAAACTGGTAGAGGATTTAATAGTAATTAGATCTGGAAATGTGTATTAAGTCTTTTTGTCTGTCCACTGTGAACAGATGACTGTTTCCTGGGCTGTACTACAGGATATTTAATTTAGAGTAATTTTTGGTGGCTCTGTAAAAATAGTTTCATTTTACCACACAGAACTGCAGTTCATCCCCTTTACTGATTTTAATGAAAATATGTTTTCTTGGCTAACTGAAATAAAAAACCCCAACCAAAACCAACCCTGCATGTCCTGCTTTTTACTTCTTGAGTCCTGGAAGACTGGGTGGAGGGAAGTTGAGCTGTAGGATCCATTCAGTCTCATGGCTCGGAAGAAGAAATATTTCAAATTCCTCCATCAGCCGCACCTGTGCAAAGCCACATAGGGGACACGGGTATTTCTGTGGACATAATTCACATGGGATAATCTTTATTGCTAGTGACAATGTGTAAAGTGGAAATAATCTAACCTGTACCTTAACTCTTGGGTTGAGTGTTCAGGGCTGACAGCTATGGAGGATATCTTACTTGAGAATTTAGGCCTGCGATGTGGAAATAATTGAGTCACAGCAATCTTCAACACATCATCGTTACCAGGCTACTTTTCAAAATGCCACTGCACTCAAAATAATTCAAGAACTGGGATTTCCTCTGGGATTTTCTTTGAGAATAAGTTTCATAGATTAACAGATCATGCATTTGACTATGTTTCCAGATCCAGTATATATTTTCTTTTCTATAATTTCAGTCCATTATATTTTCCACTATATTTCATGCAGTATGTAGCAGCCTTATACCTCAGAAAGGTATGTTATCTTAACACCACTGTTTCTCCCTGCAACATATTTCAGGAGAAAATGGAAAATCCCATAATAAGGAGGAGAGGCAGAAATGTACTTCTGCACACTGTAAACAATTCTCAGTGACGCCCTTGATAGGTAGCCTGAAAATTTCAAAATTATTTAGAAGAATGAATTTGGTAATCTCATTTGCCTTCTGTTTCTTAAGCCTTTGGACTGTACGTTTGAGCCTTCTATGCAGCCAGGAGTGAAACCTAACTCGATATTGCGACACAGAAGGTAGGAAAGGAGTGATTACTCTCATATTGCAATGAAAACATGAGTCTGCAAAACTCTAACTTCTCTGCATTTTCCAATTATCTGGACAGGTAAAAAGATGGAGCTAGAGGGACTTTCCCCTTGTGCCTGTTCATGCTCTTGCTCTGGGGGCAGGGAACTGGTCTGGGAGTTGTCATGGCTATGTCCAAAGGAGAGGATGAAGTGCTGCATCTTGAGCCTACTGGGGAGAAATGGTGCTGTCCTCTGCCTTTAGCAGCAATGTGATGAGATTGTACATTCAGTTCAGGTTCCCTTTGCTTAATCCTTCTAACTCACTTCCAGCTTTCTCCCCTCATGTGATTATATGGGCATGAGGTTTGCCTAAATCTTATTCATGAGCCTCACTGGCCTCTTTCCTTGCCAGTCTTCGTACACTGTTCTTTCCTGCCCACTGCCTTTTGCAATAAAACCAGCACCATACTGAGAGTGGAGGCGGCAAGCAGAGTATGGGTCTAGACTGTGGTAGGCACAATCCCTGCCTTCCTCCTTCATGAAACAGCCTAGTGTCCCTAGCTGAAAACTAGGGAGCTTGCCAGCATGACCTGAATATCCTGAGCATAACAAAGGGAGACTTTTCAGTGAGACTGACTTTGGGTACAAGTCTGAGAGAGATGCTTGCGGGTCCTGAGGGACTAACAGCAATTCCCGTAGCATCACACCTTTCCAGGCAACACCTTTTCCCAGCTCAGGAATTTTTAATAGAAAATATTTTATTTTTTTTTTACTGAGACACAGTTATTACAGTGGCTGTTGACTGAGTTAAAATGCTTTTCTGTCACTGAAAAAAAATCTTTCTCTCTGAGAAATTTTAGGTTGTTATTGGACATTATTAGCAAAGAGCTGAAAAATGCAGCAGGAATTTGTTCCTTTATTATGTCTGAGCAGAATGAAATTCATCTTCAGAGGTTCCACTTACCTGCACTTCCAGGCATCAGCACAAGAAGGCACTAAAACACTACAGTTCTTCGCCCATCAGTCTAAAAGGCATGTTCGTTTCTGATGTTCCTCTAGAAAGGCACACTGCACAAGTTAACACCAGCAAACGATAAACTGTGGTTTAAGCTATTATTCAGTGCATCATGCCTTTAGTTCGCATTTGCATTTGTGCATGCATCTCTCAGTGTGTTGCTGTGTTTGGGAGTACAGGTTTTCCATGTAGATCGATGAGAAAAGCCCAGCTGCAGACAGCTGGTCCTGTATCCCCTTGCCTGATGGAAAAGACAAGTAGTTGGATAATCTCATCAAAAGGAAAAAACATCTGTGGCCATGAAAACTGGAGCAATGATACAGGGCCTGGAAAAGACACTGAGTAAAGAACACAACGGAGTGTTTCTTTTACCATATATTATAAAGAAGTTTTAAAATTAAATACACCAAAGAGAGTGAGGCAAAAAGAAGAGGTGTGTTTCAGTCTTGCTTACGTTCATAGAATCACTTTGGATTTCTATTTATATAAACAGCATGAGAATATGGTCTCGAGATACTAATTTCTCCAGCAAGCACATCTTCGGTCAAAGCCTTACGTTGTTATGCTCCCCATAAATCTAGAAGGGGCATAGCAAGATGGAAGCAAAGGAATGTATCTGCATGAGTTTAAGGGCATAAAACCAGTGATAGCACTTGATTCTATTGCATAGTTTAATCTGATGCATGAGGGCTACAGGACAGTGGAGAAATAATGGTTTTGTGTTGTTTTGATGGCCACAGTTTCCAAGTGCTAGCACTTTGAAAGGCAGCAGTTACTAGTAAGATCCCATCAAAGCAACCGCATTAACATTGAGAAGCCTGCAGAGAGCACCTCAGATATATAGGTAGGGAGCGAGCACAGACTAATTATCTCAGAAGGAAAATGAGGTGTGTGAATAAAGGTCCAGCTTGTGCCTTGCTACCAAGCTGGTGCTCAAGGGATGTAGGGATGAAATCAATCTCATCCTTTATCTAGTGCACTGAGTCCCAAGTGGCAAAAAACTTTGAAGGAAATTTGCTCACAGAGTTCTGACTTTGCAGACACAAGAAATACTCTTAACATGTTGGCTCTATTTCAGACCCATGTTCTTTCTGCATGGTGTCTTCAAGAAAAGGCGACCTACCACATGAACTTGACAGGGAAAATGGTAAAGACGGAGAGGAGCTCTCAGTAGTACTTAGTTCAACATCTCTCCAGATAGTGTGTAGAAGTGTGAGTTCTGCCAGAACAACTTATATGAATAGGGAATTGGACCAGATGAAATCCAGAGGTCCCTTCAAGCACAAATTATTCTATGAATTTGAAAAGTTTTGCTAGATTCAGAAGTTAATTTTGTCCAGACCTCTATAAAATCAGATAAAAATCTGATGTTTACTGAATGGACTGCAAAATTGATAGGGTCTTGAATGGGAGCAAGGACAAGAGATCCAAGACTGGGAGAAGGAAGGGAACAACAGGATCTTCTTAAGCTGCCAAAGTCAATTTATTGTGTAACTGCATTATCAGAGATCAAGCTGGAATTCCCATACTGGATCAGAAATTGTCATATTGGGTCAGCCTTGCCCACCCAGTCCTTTAACTTTTTCTGAAGATTGCCAGTACCTGATGCTCCAGAAGACAGAATATGTTCCTACCTCTTACTGTGGAGAAATCTCTTCCCTGGGAGATTTTATCCTAACCTCTGACAATGACAGATTGATGGCAATTGTCAGCTGCTAATCGTTGATATCAGCATGAAATATCAGGGGTTTCTTCCTCCAAACCTGTTCTGTTTGTATTTCTTTAATATGGATAATTCCATGCTCCCTAGACAACTGCTTTCTTTTTCAAGGACTATTTTTAGTTTTTTAACATTTTGGGGTTTTTTGATCAATTGCCTTTTGGTTTTAGCAAAATAAGGCTTGCAACACTTTAGCTAATGAATACTGAATTCCTGAAGAAAAGTGCTTGATCCATTGTGTCTTTTAGATATCTCTAGGTACACACAGGTTTTCTGGATGATGTCTGCCTTTCTTACCTGCTCCTCCTCTGCCTTCTGTTAAGTTAGAGCTTCATGTTCATAAAGAACATGGTAATAATGTCTATGAAAATATACATGTGACAACTTTACCTCTTTGACTAAAAAGAAGACTTTAAGAATGCCCATAGATACACAAGTTTCTTATCAAGGACAGTCACCAACAATATCAAGAATATTGAGAGAGAGATATAAATGTAATTAATATATGTAACTACAATTCAGAGATTCTGTGAAAATGAATGGTGCCATCAGCAGAGTGATATAATTCAAGTGGTGAACTTTAATTGACAGTGTTGTATACCAAGCCCAAATACTAAGGTATATGAATGCTTGAAGGAATATATGTTTCACACTAAACGCATTTAAAACATATGTTCACTGACATCCAGCAAATTATTTGATGCTTAGCTATATGTTAAGTACTGAAATTCACATACTGGAGATTTTTTTTTTTTAAACTCTCTGTAAATATAATGATTGTGTTTGTTTCTTTGTTTGTTTCTAAAGTAACTCAGCTGCTGAAAAGATGCCACAAAGTAGTCACAGAGAACTTCTGTCAATTAAAAATGCAGAACAACCTTGAGCAGTAGCACACAAAAAAATGCAGCATCGTTAGGAAAATAATAAGTGACTTCAGCAACTTGTATGTGTTGACCCACATAAATCTGTAAAAGCTGTTGAATTAGGGGACTTAATTCTGATGAGGAACTGTATTCTTGTACTGCACCATTAAATCTGACGGGAAAATTACTGTTCAGCTGAATAGGAATAGAAATGAGATTTCTGTAATTAGAATAGGGAAATGTAGTATTAATGGATCTATTCAAAAAAAGAATGAGTCCATGAAATAAGTCTAAATTGACATGAACACATTTTGGACTCAAAACCTTAAATGCTGGATGTAGATCCTGTTGACGTTCAACAAATGCCAGCTTTTCTTTAGTCTGATGTTTAGACTGCCCAGCAATTGAACAGTACCCACAACTTTCCCTCTGCAAAAGGCTGTAAAGATCAAAAGACTCTTAAGAACATATATATAAGTATAAATTATAAAGACATAAGGATCAAAGTACTATAAAGAAAAAAGACCACATTTTATGTGTTCATTGTGTTCTACAAACCTTTACCAGGCAATAAAATAACCTTTTTTAGTTCTGGATTATTTATCTACACAGGGTTACATGGAGGAAAGGACTTACAAACCAGAACCTGTTCACGCTGTCCAGCTCAGCACCTACTCTGCTAAACTGAAAGGGACACTTGGCTACAACAGGAGAGTTTATATACTCCATCTTGTAGATAGATATTTCTTCACTGGGTGACTGAGAAATAATGCCTTGTTGTAATTTACAGAGCCTTCTACATTTAAAGGATATGTCAAGTTTAAATCCATAGCATATCTTTATTGTTTTATTGGATGTCTGGTTTTGCTTTTTAATGCCTTTACCTTTTGTAAAGATCAGTGGTGTTTGTATTGTCTTTGAGCTCTCTGGTTCCAAGTTCATACTCTTGTCTCATCTGTGCAGCAAAAGGCAGTGTTTAACTTGTGCCTCAGCAGCAGACTTCTGGCAGAAAAACAGGCTTATGATTTCATTGAAAGACCATTGGGGAGCTCGTGAGCAGAAGTCCAGTTCCTATTTTTAAAGGCGTAGCTTAGAAACAGAAAGGAAGAGGCAGAAGGTTAAAAGAAAATGTGAAATCATGTTTACAGAGCAGTTTGTTCCTGGCCTGGCATCAGTCAGAATGCCACTTCCTATAACAAGTTAAGCAAATAAAGTAATTGCATAGAGCCTGAACAGGTGATAGTCTAGAGACTTGCAACAGGAGAGTCTAACAACACCAGGACCTGTCCAGATTAGAAACACTGAGAATTTAAATTTCAGACATTAATCTTCAGAGACATGATTGCTCTACAAGATTAGTAACAAACTAAAGAGGAAATAATAACTCTAAGTGGCTGGTGTGATACAGTCTTTATAATATCCAAATATCCACTGGATTCTTCACAGAGAAAGGGAATGTGAAATGATTTTTGCTCTACGAATCTTCGTCTCCTTAAGGAGGGCAAGCAGACAGAAGCATGGAGATTTGGGACTTTCATGCCTCTCTACAGACTGGTAAATCAGACAAACCAGTTTGACTACCCAAAGCCCAGCCCTTGGACACAGCTCTCTGACAAAGAGTCAGAAGTCCCAGGTGCGTGCTGATGGAGACTTTACAGGCAAGTGCAATATGTCAGTGCAGCTTTGCCAAGGCACATCACTACTTAAGAGTATGGCTTTGTTTTATTTCTTACTTTTCTGTTTTGGTTGATCAAAAAAACTAGAAAAGAATATTTTTTCTTCCAAAAGGAATGAGATCTTTTTGTCCTATGGTAGACAGAAATGAGATTTTAGTGTGAGCTTTCCCGAAATAACTCAAAAGATGGTATATACATAATAAAGACATGTCAACAACTTCTGTATTTCCACCCAGTAACACTTCCTACATGGGCCTGTGTAACATTTTGAGATGTTTTTTTACTGTTTATTTTACAGGACATAAGGAGATGTTAATCATAAGCACCACTTTGGTTCTCTGGCTCATACAGCCATTAAATTCTTTAGGGTGGCATATTTCAAGCATTTCTGGGAGAAAAAAAATCTACCTTGGAAAAAGCTGAGCACTTCACTCTCTGATAGAAGAAAATGAGGGAAAATGCTACCTGTACTCTTGGCCTAACTAAAAGCTTTTTTTTTCCCCTCAGTATAAAATAGTCAAAGTAGCTTATCTTTGTCTAGCAATGAGTGTGCTACACATAGGAGAAAAATAGGGATATCTAAGGTAAGAAGGTAGAGATGGGTAAAATGATCCTTATTTGTCTCTAGAATAGCAGATAATTTTCTGAATTATAGACTTAGCGTATCACATGTGTGAATGAAGCCTAAATGTCATTGGTATGTCAAAGAATAGAGTTTGAAAATGCTAAAATAGTCTGCCCCATTTAGTAAAGACTACCTTGGAGGTATGCAGTGACTTTACAAATGATCCTTGGGTACATAGAAAAAAGAAAAGAATCATATATCATGTAACTGTTCATTTTTGGCAAATCTTTCCATCACAGGGTGGACGTTTCATTTTTTCCCAGAGAGGAGCTCAGATTTCAAGAGGTAAGAAAAAAGCTGCATTGATACAAAATGAACTATGCCTGTCTCAATATTTAGAGCATGGCATGGGGTCTAATTTTTTGAATCTCTATAAAGGTGTGAATAAACCCGCAAGCCATAAAGAAAAAGAAAAGCTGAAGGAAGCTAAAGAGCCGAGGTTTGTGAAAAACAGCTTCGAGAATGTGCAACTTTGTGATTGTTCACAAAGCAAAAGAAAAGCTTTAGAAACAGTTTAATGAGGTGTGGAAAAATAATGCAGAATCATCTTTGGGAAAAATATCAAAAGGGGAGTAACAAGCACAAAAATAAAAAGAAACAGAAATACTGTTTGTGATATCATCTTTTAAAGCTGGGTGTTTGAACATCTTGCTGACACTGTAGATTTTGAAGGAAAAGGCCCCCAGGTTTCAGGGCAACCCTATCTGATCTTCAGAGGAATATCTCACTAGAGGTACTCCAGTGTTACTAGCTGGGTAACCTGGAATGATTTCAAGACTGGTGATACAAAACAGAAGATAACTATATTTTCTTACTTCTGCATAAAGAAGAATAGATACTGGGTTAAGCACAAAAGCAACATAAGCAGTGAATAGCAAGAAGAAAGATTTAGTGCAACCCTGATCTTTCCCTCTCCTCCTTCTGCATCTTTGGGAATTTGGGTGCGAGAACCGGTTTTCCAAAGCCAAGCGTGGAAGGGATGCCTGCAGAAAAGAACTTTGATGAGCTAACCGGTACCTGAGTCCCCCAGGTGACTGGTGAGCATGGGGATGTGTGGCAGCTGGTAAGGCAGGCCACTGCAGGGTCTCATGGTGTGGACAATGCACCAACAGAGATGGGGTGTTGGAGCTGCAGGCCCTGGCCAGAGGCTGAACTAAGTGATCAGGACATGAGAAACTACCAGACATGATGGGAGAAGCTGCCAGAAATGGCATGCAGCAGTGTGAGGAGCCAGCAGATGTTGCAGCCATGGCAGTGGGGGGGATGGCTGGCTTTCATGGGTCGCTCAGGAGAGTTACAGGAGAAGCAGCCAAACTCCACAGGAACTGAAAAGTAGTGTTGGGGACTAATCAGAGAGCTCAGTCTTGTCTAGGAAACTGTATCTCATGCCCATTCCTGATGGCAGCAGTGTCTTCCCAAAGATTTTCTAAGCTAGGTATACTGCAGTATGAAACCAAATATCAATAACACTAATAATAAATAAAAAGAGTACAGAAATGTACAATTTTTAAAAAGTGTATGAAATAAAATTTTGTAATGACCATTTGTAGGAAGTGGGGAAGTTGCTCACAAGGAGAGCCTTTGAGCCTCTGCAGACACAGATTCAAAATCCCCTCCAAACATTGCAGTGGTCTTCTTAGTTCAAGTTTATCTGTATCACAGACCTTACCGTCACTGATCATTCAGTGGGATGGGTAGATGGGGTTAAAGAAGGATGTAGGATAGCAGTGGTAATGATAACCACAGGGTATCTACAGTGTACCCACAAGAAACTTCACTCAGCTTCTAATAAGTGGGCAGTTAGCTTCGGCCTGTATCATGTTGAACATTCCTCTTTCACTTTTATCACTGCTATGGTTGCTCAGTTTTGGAATGTATTTTTTTAAGAAATGACATATTATTTTGTAAAAAATAAAAGCTCTAAAACTTGGACTCTCTTGAATGGGAAATGAGCCATTTTCAGTCAAATGTTTAAAGTACAAAAAGACTATTTCTGTCTGCTTTTGTTGCACTGACCTGACCTCCAAAGTTTATTTCTTTGCTTATTTGCTTTGAATACATTACAAAAATAATTTTCTGTGGCTTGAAATTGAAATGCAAAGTTTCAGTTCAAAGGGAAGATTTAACCAAATATGAAACACTTTAATATTTATTCTACCACTATAATTAATTTGCACTTGGCCTCCACCCCGTCCTTTCCTCACATCAGCTTTTGCAGTGCAAGCCTATGTTTCCTGATGGAACTATGCAGTCCTAAAATGGATTAGAAAATCCTCTTCACTGCCAGGCTACAGTGACCTATGTTTCTCCCGAAAATGCGGAAGTGAAAACATTACTAAAGCAATTTGGGAGACTCAGTCAAGGGTTTAGCCCTGCCGATGCTCATAGGAGATGAAGGACAGAAAGATCATAAGAAGAGGGGACAACCTGCATCAGATATCATGCCAAGAACCAAAATGAGCATGAGCAGGAATCAGCAGAGAGGCTACACAAAGAAATGAAGGTGGTAAGTATCCAGCACATCACTCTGCAGTAGCAAACATGCTGCTGACAGTCATAATTTGCCAGTCTGCACCAAGCTGAGAGTCTTGCTCTGGGACATGCCATGCTGGCTGCTGTACCTGCAGCCCATGCTGCTGGTATGGCTGGCCAGGGCCCTGCTCTGCGGCAGTGCTCAGCCAAGGGTGCTGCAGTGGCTGCAATCCCTCATCAGAAAGAGCCAGCTCTGACATCCACCGAAGCTTCCTGAAGATCTCTACTACCAGGAGCTGCTGAATTGGAGCTTGAAATCCCCAAGATTACTACCTGGGCTCTGTTTCTGCCTGAATGCTTGCACGGCCTTTATACAGGATTCGTACCAGCTTTTCCTGCTTAGCCATGCAATTGTAGTAATCTCTTCCTGCGAATTTCTATGCAGGCATATGGACACATGTGTGCAGTACTGTTAGCACAATGTGATATGCTTTTGCCAAGGTGAGATGGGAATGGCAGTATTACCCAGAGCTGGTAAAACTATGAGTCAGTAATGTGGTTACCCCAGCGATACAAATACTTTCTACTCTAGAAGATGCACACACACACACACGTGCTTTGCAAACTAGGACAGCATTATTTCCCCCATTTTTACATGGGAAAAACAGGAGTAAAGACATGAACTTTGTTCAAAGTAATCCAGAAGGCCACTTATATTTTTTTCTATATCCAAAAAACTCCAGAAAGCTTTGCAAAAGTCTTAGGAGAAAATATATTAAAAAAATAAGATCGAAACAAAACTGTGTATGTCTCAGGAAGAAACAAACAAAAATAATTTTAATGATGTAGCAGTGTTTTTTCTTTCTGCATATTACATGTCTTACACAGAATATATACCTGCATACATATATATATATACATATATATGTTGAAGCTTAAATTTGAATCCTGTGGACCATGCCTGTACTAGAAGCTGGTTACTCTATGCCCTAAAAAAAATATAAGAGTTTCTCCTTTTTAGCCATAATGAGTCACAAATTACCTGATTTTCAGCCAAAATAGATCCACATCTGAAATTTAATCTGTTTTATCCTCCTTTGTTGGTAAACTGAGGTTCATCAGCCTCTCCACCATCTGAATTATACCTCGATATAGCAGTTAAAAAAAAAAAATACATAAGCTATAAATCCTTACTGCCATCACAATCACTGTAGACTGAGAAAAGAGCCAACAGCCCTGTAACTAACACAGCTGGTCACACTTAGCCCAAGACTCCTAGTAGAGGAGCTCCAGATGTTATCCTGTTGTGGTTTAGCCCCTGCGAGCAACCAAGCACTGCACAGCCGCCTGATCACCCTCCCCCCTGGTGGGATGGGAGAGAGAATTGGAAGAGCAAAAGTAAGAAGCTAATGAGTTAAGAAGAGTTTAATAATTGAAATAAAATATAGTAGTAGTAGTAGTAATAATAATAGTAATGAAAAGGAAAACAACGAGAGAGAGAAAAAAAAACAAAACCCAGGAAAAACAAGTGATGCAACCGCTCACCACCTGCCAACTGATGCCCGGCCAGTCCCCGAGTAGCAGTCACCACCCCCCAGCCAACTCCCCCCAGTTTATATACTGAGCATGACACCATATGGTATGGAATAGCCCTTTGGCCAGTTTGGATCAACTGCCTATGCCCCCTCCCAGCTTCTTGTGCCCCTGGCAGAGCTTGGGAAGCTGAAAGAAAAATTCCTTGACTAGTGTCAGCACTACTTAGCAACAACTAAACCTTCAGTGTGTTATCAACATTATTCTCATCCTAAATCCAAAACGCAGCGCTATACCAGCTACTAGGAAGAAAATTAACTCTATCCTAGCCCAAGTCAGGCCATTTCTATTCAAGTTTTCAATGATTTTCCACGTGTCTGAGGGACCAGAAAAATGTCACAAAAAGCATATCCTACTGCTATGTGAAAAATTACAAGGTCCTACTGAAACCTTGATATTTGGAGAACAGACTCAATTGGATGTTCAGGGAATGCTGTTCAACAGGCTCAGCTGGGCTGTTTGCTATTCAGCAGATGAAGCAACTCCTGACTTTGAGCTGCAGGACTTGCTGATTGGTTATGCTTTAAGTACATGTGAGATTATGATTCAAGTAGAGAGGGAGCAGTGGATGGTAACTCTCTGCATCCAAACAGCAAGCAAATTACCCTGCTGATTCTGCCTTGCTTCTAACTGCAGGTATTTAGCTTTGCGAGCAGTCTAGCAGCAAGATCATGAAATATTAGTTTCTATGCTTCTGTTACTGTATGCTGTGATTAAGTCAATATTTTTTGCTTCAGAGGGTCAAATTCCTCCCTTAATTTTGAAAATGGCATTAAAGTCAACACCAGTTTAATGAACAGAGTTTACTTGGACAATAGAGCAGTGAACTCAGGAGTGCTGACTTCAGGTCTTGGCTTTGCTACTTATCTAAGGGCACATCATTTAACTTCTCTTGTCACTATTGCTACTGATAAACAGGGATAATGATACTGATTGCTGTAATAAAACACTCTGAGATCTACTGATACAAGTTAATGGAGGAAATTACTAGTTTTACCCTACATATCTCTAGTTCAGTTTATTCCCTTAATGTAGGTAATCCATTTCGCTTTGCTATCTGTGGTCTTTTGACCTTTACCCGTTATCATCTGAAAGACACAAATAAATACTCAACTGTTGAACAATATTGTGTGGTACCCATCAAACAAGCAAAATAACCTGTTTTCAGACTCAAATACCTTCTGGTTTTAAGTTAGTTCCTTGACACTGGAGTGCATCCCAGATGCCTGATTGATTGCCAGAGAGGGCAAACACAATCTCTTCATTATGCTAATAATGAAGTAATAGAATTTCAATGACATTTTTTTTGACAAATGTCAGTGATTAATTAATTCTCTAGTCAGTATAATCACGTTGATAATCCTTTTGAAACCAATGTCACCATCGCTTTCATACAGTTCTTCATAGAAACAGTCGTGGATGAAATAAAATGTCACACTGCATGTTCAATCACCCTGTTTTGTCCTGAGCCCCCCCTTTCTCAGGGACCTGTTTTTTGTGAGTGGACAGATGCAGGGTGTCTGTGTCTAGGCCTGTAAGAGCAACAAGGCTTGATACTTTGCATGTCAGAAGCCACAGGTGGCCTTTCTCTCACTGGGGATGTGATGCTGAACAGCTTTCTGACCTACATCAATGAGATGTGCTGCCTCCCCACCATGTGCTGCTAGGTGTGACTGGGGGGAGCCTCATGTCTCTCAGTGAAACGCACTGTTTCTGTGTATTGCGTATCATACTTGCCCCATGAGATGTTGCCCATGAATGCTGTCCTCAGCCCAACCCCCATGGAAATACAGATGAAGAATGCCTCAGTTCATGGTGGCACTGAGGGGTTAAAAAGGTGCCAAGATGGCACAAAAGGGTACAGATCTTAGAGTGCCTAAGAATTCTAGCACTGACGTTGTGATTGTATCACATAGTAGAGATACCAGATGTGTGAGAGTTTTGAGCACTGCAAATTCAAATTTAGTGTTCAGAAGCTGTCTAAACTCAATTTACATGTACAAATAGTCCTTTGGACCTGGGGCTTTGTCACTTCCTGCAGAGGTGGGAGCTGAACTCCTAATGTACAAGTACAGTATTCTCTTTCAGGTCTATTTTTGATGTCTGCTTGACAGATACATGACATTATTTTATGAAATAACCATTCAAAAGCCAGCAGTAATGCTTTTCATTCTAGAAAACTATATCCTTTGTATGGAGTGATACCAAGAAACTTTATACTCACTGACTCATTGTACCAGAGGCAGGGGTTGTTTAAGCTTCTTTCACATACTATTTTTCAGTATGTAACAAGGTGGGTGGAAAAACTCATTAGTCTTCCTTATTTGAAAAATCCAGTACATTGAACAAAGGCATCCCATACCTTTTTTAGGATGTATCTCTCTATATTTCATGTGAAGTACTAGAAGAAAGATAAGGCAACATCAAGTGATATTAGGGTCAAGCAGAGAGCATGAGTTGTCATAATCTTGATATGAAAACAAAATAAAGGAATAGTAATGATGGTTGTGCAAGGCTGTAATGGTAGCTAGACTGTCTTTCTTTCCTCCCTTTCCTTCAGAAAACCAAACACTAAGTCCGTTAAAAGATGGAGTGCGGCTCTAGTACGCAATCATGGTTCCTGCTTACACAGAAAGAAGGGAAAGAAGGAGGTGAATGAGTGCTCTCTCTTCCTTGTCACAAGCACAGTAATGACGTATCTTTGGGCTGACTCACTTTTAGCCTTTTATGTGCTGTTATTATGATCAATTGTGTAGTCTGGATGAGCACAATATTATATTTCAGTTGTACAATTATTTGATGCAAAATTACCCTGAAACAGGGAGTTATCAGCACTTTCATTAAGACATGCATAAATGTTTACAAGATCTGGATGCCAAGTTTGGAACCAAATCAACTAAGTACAGTTCTATTTCGGTCCTTTATAAAAAGGTATTTTGTGTTATCAGGCAATGGGTATGGGTTTCATGGTTGTATCGGAGGTCTTATATAAATGCAAAGGATTTAGAGAATGTCTTTCTCTTTTTCTTGGAGTTCAAAATCTTCTGATGTGTATGCTTAAATGCATCACCTACAAAGGACCTCACTTGCTTAGGATCTGAGACTAGGACACATCCTTACACACACAGAAATGAACAATGTCCAAAGCAAGATCAAGTAGCTGAGGTTGAAAAGATTCCAGCTTCAGGAAGCTCATTGTGTGGTTGGTCTTATTTGGATGGTTTCTATTTTGCTACTGCTCCTCTGTGTAGAGGAGTGTGCATCCTCTTTTTTCTTCTAATTCTCTGAAGCCTGACATCATCTCACTTGTCTCTGCAATGGAAATCATACCCATGGAGATGGAAAGAGAACCAATTCTATTACAAAGAAGTTTGTGATCAACTACAGCACCCCAAATATGAAATGAAATGCATTATTTATCAGCATGGGAAGCTTTGAGGCCTGAGGCAGTAAAAAATCATTAGGCATGAGCTGGTATGAACCATCAAGGCAGAAAGGCTGCAACTGCTGATGTTTCAGGGTAGTCTGAAAGGATGTGAAGCCATGCTAATCTAGCTCCTGCTGGAGTATGAGTAACTGTGGTGATAATACAGCAGAATTGGGCAGAAGATTGAAAGGTGATACTTTTAATGAAGCTTTAAAAACCTGAATGAAGATAAAAATATTTTTCTGTGACAGATTTATTTCTAAACCAACTTTTTCTTTTGTTTGTTTAATTAAACAAAACAAAACAAAACAAAACCATGTTTTGGATATTCCATGGATGACTGTACTGAATTAAAATTGGAATTCATCAGTGGTGAAACAAGACAGTTATTAGTTAATGGACATAAATCAGACTCTTGTAAAAATGGGCTCAAATTTCTATGAGACAAATAGATACTGGATCTGAACACTGTGAATGTGTGAGAAAAATAAGTTTCTCCTTTGGCCCAAACCTTCAGCTTTGCACTTTCCCGTGCATACAAATCATTGCCACTGTTTTAAAGCAGAAATATCTAGAGCTAATCAACTTAGGTGTGACACACAGGTGTGAACAGATGTATAAAGTGCCATCTAAGACATCTTTGGATACTCAGGATGTCTGCACAGATCTTCCAGATATGGCGACAGGAAAACTAGGCTTTTATGGAGCAATACTTCAGGCCAGGCACGGTATCCCAGGGTTTCTAAAAGGCACTAGAAGTCAGTATCTAAAACTGCATCCTTTGTGTTCATATTTAGACATTGATCTTGCAAATGTTTATACACATAGTTATGTAAATAGGTATATGTTAACTGAAAATTTTGTTAACATAAGAAGTCTCATTGATTCTAAGAAGAAAAAAGACTGAAAACTTGAGGCCTGGCTTTCAGAATTGCTGAGCTTCCCATCAACAAGAAAAGTCAAAACAAACAAAACCCCCAAACTGATGGCAATACATTAAGAAAATTTAAAAAAGAGAAAAGATGTTTAAATGAAAATACCACATATTTATCAGGCTGGACACAGGGTCTTGGTGAATTTGTGATTCTGTTGGCATTGGTAGTTGCCAGCTCAGTGCATTAAGATACATACATCAAAACTAGGATAGGCATAAAAAGTGAATCTGGGGACTTGCCACTAGTATCACAGTTTGTTATCCATTTCCTTTGCCTTTGCCTCCATGAATGCTCTAATGCAGTGTCACATGTTCCTCAAGGATACACCATCGCTCTTGGGCACCACTTTGCTTCTCTTTATCCACTCTTCCTTCATCTTTTAGGGAAGTGAAACTGGCAAAAATAATCTGTTCTCCCCTGCCTGTCATTAGTGTCCACTGCTCATTTTTTGGGATTGATATACAAAGTCTGGTATGCTTAGGAAAACACAGTAACACTGTTGTATTGCCCCAATGCAGTAGAAGTCCCTTCTTAAACATATCCCAGGTATGTCCCTCTACAAATGCCCTTGTAGAGGGTCTGCATTATTAAACCTCTGCACTAGGTTTTTAATTTTTTGGTTGCATCCTCATGCAAGTCCAGTTCTTTGACAGTACTGGGAAGGTGCCTTACTTTGCCCTCCTCCACTGAGACTGTAGACCCTATTGAACTGGCTGAAGAAATGCTAAGAATAAAGAATACAACTTAAAATATTAGTTTTTCTTTTCTGATTCATTACTCCAGAACAGGGGATCTTTCCACCTTCTTTTTCCCAAGCCTTGTTTTGGATTGCTCTGTCTCCAAAGACTCCAAAGACAGATCACATCCTTGATTCCGGAATAAGGCAGTGTCTGTAGTGTTCAAGCAAAGCAATTGCAATGGAGATTGCTCAGCCTCTGGGAGTTATAGGAGAGACTTTGGTAGATTAAAAAGTAGGGACAGTCTTGGTCAAGATAATTTATGAAAGTTTGCTTTTTTAAGGTAGACTTAAGTAATGGCAGAGTAAATCATAATTGACTCTGAAACATGTTTCTAGGCTGTGTAAATACTACCAAGCTGGCATGGTACCAGCTGTCCTCAAGGTGTTTTGTAGGATTTAAGACAGTTTAACATAAAGCCCAGTGGATTTCTGTACTTTTTTCACCTTCAGTTTCAGTGTGAATAATGATCCTTCTCTTTGCATTTTCATGAAACTACAGCAGACCCTTAACAGCTGTTCAAGAAAGAAGTAAGAAAACACCCAAAGAGGTTTGAATGCAGTGATGTATAAAGAGGAACCATCATATATGCGAAGCCTGTGATAAAAATATCCAGGTACTCAGCACGGAAATGGTTTTGTTGTGGAGTTATGTATGTGGCAAAAGACATTTGAATCAGAACACTGTACAGAGTCTCTATGACCTGTGTGAAATTGACAAGATTGTAAAAATGCAGGAAAATGTGAAAGGTCTACTTTTCTAGTTTAAAAAAAATAATAAATTGAAAGCAAAGTAGAAACCATAAAGATTTGATGTTAACAATTGACACAAAAAGCCAGTGAGGAATATAATGGTTTTTGCAAGGGGTCTCCGTGCAGTTATTAAGTCTGGGAAACAACCAATTAAGATTGATATTACAAGAAATGATAAAAGCCTGTAATAAAGGACTAGATAAATTTCAAAACAATGGGGTTTAATATGCACTTAAAGATAAATAAACTATTTAGGTTTCATATTAAGAATTCAGTATCTTTTTAAAACTTCCTTGGTTGTCAAGCACAGAGAAAATAGTCTCCAAATGGTCTGAAATGGTTACCTAAGAGTAGATCACAATGGTTGCATTCAAAAGAAATACATTCTATATAATAAGATACAGAAACTTATACAATGCTAACTCATCAACTAATTGTGTGGTGGTTACTGAGTTAGAACTGATCTCACATGCGTGAGATATCATTCAGAAGTCAGTGATAAGCTACTGCTGACTTCCACCAGGCAAGATACAGACTATGGCATTCACAAATGTCTGGAGTTAAATCCTTGGAGAAGCTGGTATTTATTTACAGTGGCATGACAAAACATTGAACACCCAAACTTTTTATCTCCTAGACTGATTTTTTAAGATCAGGAGAGTCTTGATACTCAAGAGAATAGGGTATGATAAGTACCTATGGCTTTGTTTGATTCTCCTTGACTACTAATCTTGAGTTTGGAATGGGAGAACAAAGATGATTTTAAATTGTTTTCTAATTCCTTGTATTCTATAGAGGTGAGGCTGCTTGGGAGTGTGCATGAGTAAGAGCATTGCAACGAGTGTTCCAGTGTTTTCTCTTTGTGTTTTCTATGAAATGGGGTAGCACCACAGTGTACTGCATATCTGTCATACTACTGAACTACGTCTTGTGCTCTGGGCTTGGCTGATGGCTCTTACAATTTTTTTCTGTGGCCAGAGCACAGAAAAATATGCACAGAATTATCTCTGGTCACTTTGCTAGCTGTGCTGCACACCTCACTACAAGACAAGAGCAAACCCGTTGTACTTCTAGGAGTTTCCACACAATGCTGTCTCTTTATTTGGAATGCAGAATTAATCACAGAAGGAAAGTGCAACTAATCATATCAAATTATTTGAAATTTCCTTCTCAACCCAGTCTCTCTCCTACCGCATTCTTTTATTTTGCAGAGACAGGATACCTGAACATCCTCATTTTGAATTGGCAATATTGCACTGATGAGAAGTCTGACTTGTTTTGCTTGGGCTGGGACATATGGCATATTTTGGGGAGGGATACATTAAATCACCAACTGGTAAATACTTGATTGCTGGCACTATTAACACAGTGATGATGCCAGGCATTATTTGTGAAGGTTTCAGATTACCCAACTATAGGTTTCCAAAGCATCTCAAACAGTATCTCAAACCCCCACCCCCCAAACATCTCTTATGCATCTGATTATGCTTTATATAAATGTATAGAATAGCAAGTCCCAGATCCCTGGGACAATATCAGGGAAACATGAAGTTCACAGTTTCTGTCAGAATTTGGTTTTGCAAATTCTTTATAGACAGAGCCCAGTGTGCCCTCTGATAGCAAATTATCTATAAATGTTCAGATCATTTCCTTATTTTCTTTATTTCTTTCTCTAAAAACAAGAGTATGACAAAGCAGCTCGATCTCATTAATGCAAATATATACTGAACATAATTATTTCTCCCACAATGCTGAACTCTGTACAACCTCTGCAGTAAGTATTGCAAAGTAAGTAGATATTTTAGAGTGTGCCACAGCCAAGAATTAGGGAGAGGCAAAACTATACCTGACAAGTAAAGAGAACTAATTCAGACATAAGAGCTCATGATAAAATGTAACACTAGAGATTCAAACAACTAAAGATTAGATTAAATGTTACCTCTCCTTTGATGGCATGTGAAGTACCCCTGGTGGTTAGGGAATAATAGATTGCAAAGGGTTGATGATGTTCCATGCTCTCAATTCCAAACTCCAGTAAGTCAGCTACTTTGGAAAAACATAAATTCAAGGATTTAAAATATTGAAAAAAAAATCCAAAACATTTCCCCAGATATGATGAAAAAAATGTTTCTATCCTGTTTCTTCCTGTTTTGTTCAAACTTTCCTGCTGTGGAGATTTTTCTCAAGCTATGTGTTTTCGGAACAAACTTTTCAATGACTGTCTTTTGTGCATCTTTATCTCCCAATTATAATACATTTGGGAAAAAAACCCTGACCAACAAAACAAAAAAAACTGCCTGAAAGCTGCAGGTGTGTGGATTGCCCTTCACGAAAGTACTGATTGATGCTAAAATGTCTTTTTACAGCCAATGCCATCTTAGATTTTCCACAGAGCAGAGCACCTTAGTCTGATCAACTTGCTGTCAGATCCTTGCTCAGCACAATTATTAGCTTGATGCAGCTTCATGTCTTTAGGCACACTAATGAAACAGTGGCAATCATTTGAAAGATAATCTGCTTCCCTCTATCATGCTGGCTCTTATCAGGAGATTCCTCTTCCTGTAGCAGAAGGTAGTAGTGCTATTTGCTCCAGCTAATGAGTTTAAAGGAGATGATATAATAAAACAATATTAAGAAGTTATTTTTTTAAGAAAAATCTCTTGGACCTCTTGTCTGATGAGCTGAAATTAAAAGAGATGGGCTGTAATGTTGATCCAGTATGCCTTTGGATAATGTCTACATGACTGAAAATAGATGCATTGTAGTTAGAATGCAAATTTCTGGGCCTGTTAATAATTGAATTGCTCAGCTTGCATGTCACTGTTTAGGATTAATACTTTTAGCATCTGAGTTTCCTAGATTTTACTTTGCATCTTCAGTGGATGGTTTCCATATACTTGTTTCAACAGACACAAGGGGCACATCATTTATCATGTCTTTGCTTTCACTACACAAACTCTAATTGAGAACATTTTGATCTATTTTGATGGGGCTACAAATTTTGGAAGGAATTTACAAAGTTACTGAGGGAGCAGATGAGCTTCAGTATACAAAGCCCCTATATTTACACATGTAAATTTAAATTTATGTGTAAAACTAAATTTACAAATTTACTTTCCTGAAACAAATAGGATCAGAAGGGGAAAAGGACTCTGAACGTGAATGCAAGTCCTAGTCTGTTATATCTCTGGAGAGCAATATAACCATCATTGAAGGTGGATCATGCCTTCCCCTGAGTTTTCTTCTAGTAGTAGAATAACTTTATATAAAATATTAGTTAAGGCGGAGAGTGAGAATAGCTTAATCCAGGAAGAGAGGAAAAATACACTAACTTAAATGAACTAACTAACTGCAAATGCTGTCTGTAATCTATTAAAAAAAAAAAGCGCTAATGAACTGTGTTGATGCAAATGTGGAAGATATCATTGGTACATGATGATCAAAAATTCTACATGCAGGAAGAATTAGATGGCTATTAGTACTGGAGTAAAAGAAAATAAATGCATTCAGTAGTGCAGTCTACAAACTTTATACTTTGGGAGGAACAAGAATGTCTGTTGCAAAATGGCAGCTAAGCAGCTGCAAACAAGAATGAGAACTGTGATATTAGTCAAATGCGGGTCAAATGCGGTCTACAAAGAGGGCCGTGAAAGAGGTGAAGTATAATACATGCCAAAAGAAATTTGGCACTATATTAAATTAACTTAATGAGTTGTGTGAGGAAAGGGTGAAAATGTTTCCTGTCTGCTAAGACACATTAAAAAATAGATCAATACTGCAGCAGAAGCAGCTAAGGTCTACAACACTGAAGAAGAGAACAGAATAGCTGTTAATAAGAGCAGTTTTAAAGACTTTATCTTGTTTTTTCCAGGGAAATAATAGCTGAGATTCAGTTGTGATTACTGTTTCAGGGCCTAGTACAGGGAGGGCAACTGGAGATGAAGAGGAAAGGAAGGGAAACACAACAGCAGGAAAAGCATGTTTAATCCAAAGGAGAATTCTGAAATAAAAGATTCATAAGCTAGCTATGAATTAATTCATGCTGGGACTTAGAACATTAGAAAAACATTCTATCAAAGAAATCAAAGTAATCAAAGTAATATAGTCTGAAATAAAAAAAAAAATCCTCACTTAAAATGTAGTATACCTTAAAATGCATTAATGAGCGTCAACTGTTCTCTTTTCACAGAGAAGCTACTCAACAAAATTGAATACACGTGGTAGGTTGCCCATATCTGCAGCAGCTTCCGCAAAGTGAGCTCAAACAACTTCTTGAATGGTTGCTGATTTTAAGCTTTGCAGTGAACATTATTTTCAACTTTACTGAGGTAGTTTAACATTTCTTGGTTTAGTTTTCTGCACTAGCATAGCCAGGCTCCATTTGTAACAAGGAACATGAACTAAGGCATTTGCTGAGACAAGAAGCTATAGAAGTTCATCATCAAATGGTCTGCAACCTAAAAAATTATTTTTTGCTTCTTTTCATACTCATTTGCTTTACTTTGCAAGGGCACAAATGTAGAAGTTTGGCAGATCTGTAGATAACAACAGCTGAGTTAAAGTTAACTGTCTTGGTAATATATAGATCAGGAACACTTAATTAAAATTGTGATAATATAAGTGCTAGGTCCTCTCTAAGAGCATTTCTCCAGGGCAACGTGTTCAGTCACAGGGGGTTGTCTGAAATCTCCCATCAGGGGAGAGATTTGCTGGAACTATTATAAACTTTTTTAGGCTACAGGGTGATACACATTTCAATTAGCTGCTGATAATTGATGGACACAGAGGGCTGTATGGAAACCCAGGGGAGGGATGTGTCTATTGACGCAATTTTAGTCTTAATGTCTTTACAAGTGGTAGTTAAACGGTCCCTTTCTTCCATGGTTCACTGCTGTTAGTAAAGGAGCTACAATTGCTTTCTGAAGAACATTCTGATTTCTCTGTTGATCAATTGATTTTCTTTTGTCCCAAAGCAACTTTTTTTCCTTAAGGTACCATATGCATTCCATTATTTCATTGAGTCACTTTTGCTTTTGCTGCTGATTGTGAGATCCATTTGTTGAACAAAACAGAGTAACTCAATTTTCTGCAGGTCATAGCTGTGGTAGTTTTTAATGAAGTCTTTTATTTAAGTTTCACAGCATGAAGATAGCTAAAAGGTCAAGAACAACAAGGAAGCCCTGCATTTCACTGACATTTAAGGTCCTCCTAATTTTACACAGCTGTTAATTTCAAAGGGCCGTATCATTCTTCCTGAGGAGAGGAAATCACATTATCTCTTTTTCCTGTGAATTATCACACATACAGTACTTGGCACAGTGTTGTAGCATTTTTGCACTGCAGCTGAAGAAAACTGATTGGATACTTTGCAACCAAAATGAGACTCATTTAAATTCCTGTATTATGAGGAGTAAGCAGGGAAAAAAGGAGGATCTCTGTCTATGTTTGGCTGTACAGGATCCAGGACCACTTCCAAGGTCCCATGGCCAAGGTCCTGTGGTACCATGGGCACCACACCAGCAGGACACCCAGGTGTGGCTGATGTCTCTTCCTCCACCTCCTCTTCTCAAAAAGGAATGGGGGGTGCACGGCCCTGAGAGGAGCCAGGAGGTTTTCCAGTAGGTCAAGTCTGGATGTGGTCTCTGGGGTCCACTACATGCCAGTAGCCTGACAAATTAGTTTAAACCAGAATGTCTCAAAGGGTTGGTCAGCCTTACTGTGAGGGGCCCTTGAGCAGTGAAAGATAAGTTAGAGGCTTTTTGTTCTTCCTAAGAGTGGACAGTAGGCAAGTCACTGAACAAGCACACCAGATGTAAGGAATGAAGTCAGATCTACTTGCCACACCTGCCTCTTCAGTCCAGTGTGAGCACGGCAATAGAGAAGCTGAAACACAGATCACTTTTTTTATCATGTGCTCACTTTATATATTTCTTCAGATATTCTTTAGCAAAAGCTCTGGCAAAGTAGATAAGGCATTTTCTTCCTAGGTGAAGGTGACAGAAAAAGAGTAATCAAGCATTTTAAGAAATGTACTATTACTTCACCAATTTAGTTTTAGGGAAGGAAAGGGAGAAGAAGAGAACAGAGTTAGTTGTACAGTTCCCTTTGATGACAGTGATAGTGGCTGTTCCCCAGGTTCATTTAATCTCTTTTTCAAAATGATAAATGTGTATGTTCTCAGTCATGGGATCTGACCATCTCAGGCATGACGCATCTTCTGAGACAGCTCTGGATTCACTTGATTTTAATTGCAGTAAGGTACTCACCAACCTTTTAAAATCAGAGTCCATTTCACTCTGGAGCTGTTTCTTTTTCAAAATATAACCTTGCATATGCAGAGATATTACTAGAGGCAGCATTATGGTCATTTAATGAAGCTGTTATAATGAGGTGCAATACAGGAGGTGATGAGCACAAGGTCAGCTGTTCTCTTTTATTATGATCATTCACTCTGGCAATGAATTTTAATGGTTTAGGACCTGGAGGATGGCAGCCATACATGTACTGAGGGAGCTCTAGGAAGATGCCTGTAACATTATCACAACGATAATATCGTTATTCTCATCAGGCCAGCAACTTTCCAGATTTTTCAGGTTTGTTGATATCTCTCAAAAAAATAAGCTGTACATTTAACACTGAATAGCAATCCTATGTAGGGCTTTCAACAAAAAAGGAGAACAGAATACACAGTGTATTTATTTATTCTGCTAACTGCACAAAAGCAGCACTAGATGAATTTGAATCACTTGGTTCACAATTAAAGTTCTGTCACCTCTTCGGTGAAACGTGTCATGTCATCATACTATGCAACTAGCTAAGATGAAAAATAACAAAGCTTTATTCCAGGAAAGTGTTTGGAGAATTTAGATGGCTGGAATGTAATTATCCAGCTTTCTGCTTGCCAGGATGTCAGAGCCAGTAGGTCTACTACTGAACATTGTTTTGGATAATTCTAATCTCCCATGATCAAAAGCAATTGTACTGGTGCTTTGACAGCTTTGTTCTGAGCTCTGGCCTGAGGCTAAGGAGATGGAGGACAGACATAAACAATTTCTTCCCTGTGACTTCCCAGGGTGTTTTGCAACACCCCAAGGTGCTGCTCCAGTGCCCAACCCAGGCATCTCCTGGCTCTGTGTCAGGATGAGAGCAGCCGCATCCACCGCATCCCCATGTCTTTGCCTCTGTGGCAGCACACCTGGGAGCCCTGGCAGACTGGCAGCCACAAGGATCTTCAGCATGGTGGGGTGGCTGAAGGGCTATGGAGCACCTCACCCACCCACATTTTCACTGTGAATACTGCCTTCTACATTTAAAACATGGGATAACTTACCTGATTCCACCAGGCATTTGGCTCCTCACCAGAACACCATTTTTACTCACCAGTGACAAGGTTTTGCTGCTGGTACATGGTATGACTGGGAGAAGGTGAAGAGGTTGGTCCAAGGGCTCTGCGTGCAGGAGGGAGCCACTCTCACTGGGAGAATCTTTGGTCTTAACAGAGAGGATTGCATTTCCCAGATTAGCAGTGCCTTAAAAAATACCAAGCATGCTGTTCTCTGTGCCAAAGAGAAGCCTGTGTTACCATTTGATAGCTTTCTGAGAAGGATTTGGCATTATAAATGTCTGGTAAACACTACAGTTAATTAGATGTCTGCATCTGCACATTTAGTCAAATGTGCAGTCAGATATTGATTCCAGCCACAAGACTCTCGTAAACAAAGTCATTGAAGATATGTGAAGTGTTTGGGTGAAGATCCTTATGTAACAAGATTATCCAGCTGAAACCTCCAAAATTCTAAATTAGCAAGAAAATCAAAACAAGAAGTAAATTCCCTCCAAACATCCATGACAAGGCAAAATGGTTATTAAAAAATAAGAGCTCTTCCCACTTGCTATCACTGCATATACAAACACAGTATAACTTCCTTCAGTATTATTAGATAAGAACTGTGTTTTCATGATCTTTGAGTTGGTGATGACATCATACCACTAAAACTAGCTTCCGAAACACTTTTCAAAGTAAATTTTTACTGTTGATTTTGTAACTGTGGGCAAAGGACAAAACAGCCTTTATTTCCAGGGTTTCTGTCCTGTTTTTAAAGGAAAAGAACAAGCATGCTAAACTTAGCATTATGGCTTGGCATGCGTGCAGTTTTGAACATGTCTAACTTCTGTGTCTGCAAAAACTGAGGGGTGTACAAGCTTGTGTGTATGTAGCTATAGAGATCCTGTTATGCTCATGTATGCTGGCCACAGTCACAGCTGTGGTCATCTTTTCAAAATCCGACTCGTTTAGGATAGTCAGAGGACAGAGGCAGGAAATCATATTCAAAGTCAGATACTATTTAATGAGGGGCAGAGAATCTTATCTTCATAATATTTTCAAGACTTTGGAATTATAATATGCTTTCTTCTTCCTTAACTGAAAATATTGTTCAATAACCTTCTTTACCTCTTACAGAAAGTTTAAATATCTTAATCAGCAATACAGTAACATTGTTAAACATACATTGTCTTGAGTTATTAGAAAATTGAAACATTACTGCAGAAATGTTTTTTGCTTGAGTTAAGATGTTTATTTCATTTGAGTTTAGTTTCAGTTCTTTCTAGCATCTTATCCTTGAAAATGGTGCAGAACTGAATATTACTATATGACTTTTTTTTCTCATAGTTGTATGATTAGGTATTGTGTCCTAGACTTGAAAACTGTCATCAGAATGAAGGTTGTATGTTTTGTAGCAGTGGTTGTCAAAGAACAATATCAGAACAGAAAAAGATAGTAGGGAAGCAAATGACTAAGTTAGCTTTGTCTAACTTTTCTAGATCTTGTGATGTGTTAGTAAAATAAAAGAACAGAAAATGATCTCTGCATTGTTCAGAGAAACTCGTTCCCTTCTTTATCCCATCAAATGTCAAGTATTTTTGTTTGTAAATGGGAAACTAAGTGAGTCCAAAGCTAGGTAAGAAGCAGTCTTGGACCTTCTAAATGCTTTTCTCCAGTTTGCAGGCATCAGTATGAAATTTTTGGTATTACTATCCTGAAACATCAAGCTCACTCTCTCCAGGATCAGGACTTGAGATGTCAGCTGCAGCCAATCACAAAGATGCCCAAATGAGCCAAAATGAAGGACTGAGGGAGATGAATAGATTTGTAAATTGTGTGATGAAAGTGGGGCAGGGGGCAGGATTGGGTTGAAGGGGAGAAAGGAAGGAAGGTTCCACAAATATATTTTGGTCTTTGCGTTTAATCGGTGGATTTTTACGTCAACCTCATGGTAGGAAATCTTTGACTCTTTCAGATTACATGGTCATTCTACATGCAGTGTACATCTGAACATTTTATTGTCCTTTTTCCTACCTGAAGTCTTTTTCCTTGCAGACTGAAAAGTCAAAAATGTGCAACCAAATACAGACATATCATACTTCTGAAATTAAAAATATAGTTCTTCTGCCACTATTTAGCTTACAACATATATTGAAAGGATATTTCAGTGTTATCCCACTAGATATAGATATTTATATCAAGGTGTTCAAAATATTTGTGGGTGACTGGCCTGCCCTTTTAACCTTTCTAAGCTGGCTGCATCACCATGTCAAAGGAAGCAGCTGTTCCTGCTCCTACTGTTACTGATCCTCTGTCCACTCAATTTTCCCTCATTGCTTCAATAAATGAGGACCAAAAGGAATTATTCTCCAATTCCTCACATTGCAGCTAATATGCTTTTTCCTTTCTTCAATTTAAAAAAAGGGAATGCAAAAGTGCTGTTATTGATTGCTGGTTATAAGTGTAGGTGGCTTATTTTGCTGTTGTATTTGTGGTAGATATTTATCCAGTAACACCAGAAAGATATATCATAAACAGAGTTCATAGAATCATAGAATACCAGGTTGGAAGGGACCTCAAGGATCATCTGGTCCATCCTTTCTAGGCAAGAGCTCAGTCTAGACAAGATGGCCCAGCACCCTGTCCAACGGAGTCTTAAAAGTGTCCAGTGTAGCAGAGTCAACCACTTCCCTGNCTCTTGTTACTCTTTGCTGTCATTGTTAAGCAACTATGTTTTTGCTGGAAAAAGTTTGAAGCCACTGTTAAAAATGAAAAAGGACAGAAATAATTTTAAAAAGTTTTAAAATATGTCCCTAACTTGATACCAGGCTAACACTCTACAGACATGTGACTACATACCTATATGCTGTGTTATTTTGTATTTTCCAGCATCTCTGGTGTGTTAAGAAATCCTAAATTCCATCATGATTGAAAGTATCAAAGAGTACTGTCATGGATCAAAAGTGGCTTTTCAATGGACTGCAGGGAATCTTCCTTGTCTTGCATCCATTTCTGACCCATGAGGGTTTCATTTTCTTTATCTGGCACAGTGGATTCTCAGAAATGACTTGCCTAGGACCAGTCAATTACCAAGACACACTTAATGTATGCTTTCAGGCATTTAAGCCAGAATCTGCCAAGATTGTAGGTGAGGTTACTGTCAGCTTTTTCCCACACATCAGCCAAATCTGAAATACCAGAATAGGGTAAAGGTGAAATTAGGTTGGGTAATATTATTGTGCCCTAAGATCAGATGGATAAGAGACTCTGCCAGCTGAGAAGCAGGTCACAGAGGGTGAACGCCTGCATACAACAGCTATGAACCGTTATGTTTGTTTGTAAGACATGTTAATGGTCTTGTAATACAGTTATTTGGATGTAGAAGGAGGAGGAATTTTCATTCTTCTCCATGTTGACTTGTGTGTTTATTTGCCTTCTTGAATTCTTTGACCTTATATGTTTGAACAAGACTCAGCAAGTTTTGCAAGTGCATCAGCACAGCTCAAACCAGCCATACTCATCCTCTTGACCTGCAGTGCTTTGCAGTGATTTTTTCTTTCTTCTGTTGCTGAGACTGCATAAGAAGATGTGGTGAAGAAGTTCTTTGTGTGGTAACTATATGCTTTAAGCTGGATTTAGCTTGACGTCAAACAGCAGTATTCACTTACCTAGAAAGAAACTGCTGGCTGTAGCTAGAGTAATTCATACTGGGAAGGAAAGAATGGGGATAAAAAAAATAACAAAATTTAGCTTCTGGTCCAAGTATACCCTGTTTGTACTAGTGGACACTGGGATAGTTACAGCTCTATCATCTTATTAATTCAAGGTTAGAAATTAATTTTTCATATAGTTGTTTGTTCAAGTAGTTTGTCCATATATTTAAGTCATTCCTGCTTTTAATATGTATTTTGATTTTTTTGCACCATGAAGCCAGAGAAAAAGCCAGAACCAGGTTCAAGGGTTTCAGAAGCATAGCTAAAACTGAAATTGGCTGTTCTAAGGACGAGGGACCAAGGCAACTGGTGCCCCTTGAAAACCTGGGTTCCTTCAGGATTTCGTCTTTCCTGCCACCAACAGGAGAGACTAGAGATGGGAGTGAGGAAGGGACCATTTGAGCAGCAGATCTATATGGCAGGAACTCCAAATCCCCATCACCGTGTTTCCAAAAGCTCCACCACGTTTCCTGGCACACAGAATTGTCATGCTCCAGGACTTAATTTACTCTAAATTATCAGTTATACAGATCTCATTCAGCTGTTCATCAGAGGAAAATAAAAAGCTTTGGCAGCCAGACAGAGAGTGAATGTGTTCCTAAAGTGTCTAGAAAGTAAGGAGGAAAGCTTAAATCACTTGTAGCTTGTAAGACCCCACCAGAGGAGAGAGATAAATACTGGCTAATAGCAAAGATAATTTTAGTCTTTGTGAAGCCCTTCAAGAGGGTTGGGGAGAGATGATGCAAATGTCAGGGAAGAGGTGGAAACAGAGACGACTGATTTATCCTTTGTTATAGGGTGGGTCAAAAAGGTAAGGTCCATTTTGTGCAAGGATGGCTGAGAAGCTGGCAGAGGTAAAGCAGAAAGGAACAGAAGAAAACTCAGTGGTGCCAGCCAGGTTGGCAATGAACTCTGTTTTTTCTGTTACAATTGAAAGGTGCTTTGGTCCACTTCTTACATGAAAACTTCAAAACAATGTACAGCACTGCTGAAGAAATTTCATGTTGTATAGCAGCACAGGGAGAGGTCAGAAAAAGAGAAGTTCCCAAGAGCACCAACATGTTGGCTGAATTAAGTCAGGAAATTTTCTGATGATTTTTTGCATTCCACTGAGAAAAGTTCACTTGTTGATAGGGAACCTATTTAAAAGAATGTATAAAGCTGATGAGACCTTTGGTGGCAGAGCTTTCACTGCTGCAGGATAGTAGAATAGCATGTATTTTTGAGACTGGGAACACACAGGTGGGGAATACGAGTCTTGCATTTGCTTTCAAAATATCCCACAGCCCAGATGGGATTGAGTGCTTTCTCTTTTGGGGGTCAGTCATCTGTCTTTTACAGAAAATGATCATTTTGAGAGTTAATGGCTTCTCCATGATTCCGAATGAAAATATTTATTGTGTGGATTCTGAAAGATTTCTTTGGGGAAGGGAGATATCTATTTAGATTTCTATGACCAAGAGAAGACAGAATAAAACCCAACAGTTTTGGCTGAAAATCTGATGGACTGTCAGGAGCAGGAACTAATAGCATTTCAGAAGGAAGAGAGAGAGGATGAGTGCTGTTTTACATGAGAATGTCTGACACTCATACCAGAGTGATTTTGAAAGTCATAGTGTTTCTGCTTGTCTTTATATGCTGCAATATATATTCCAGGTAAAACCAACAAACTAACAAAGAGATGAAACAGAAAAGGTACTAGCTGAGACACTTTCTCCTATTGAAAGCCCACACCATACACTCTTCAGACTGAGATAAATTATTAGTAAGGATCAAACACCACCTTCCTGTCCTGCCTGTATAGGCTTATTTTTAACCCCTTCTAACCGATAGCGAGCAGTACCTTTTGCTTGCTTCAAGCTTGTCTTTCCCACACACTCAAAGTTAAATTCATTTCTGTTTCTGTCACTGTCCTTCCTGATCAGCCACTAACAAAAAGAAGATGCAGGTGTGCTGAATAATAACCCCCGTCTTTCATTGTTCACCCCCATTTCTGAACACTTACCATCAAACCTACTTTTCAGAGCAGCACAGCCCCCTTGTAACCTGCCTAAAGAAGAAGCGATACCCACATCACAGAAAGAAAAGGAGGTGGAATACCGGGATATTTGTACTCCTATGGTAGGAAATATTCATCATAATATGGAGAGTGGAAACCCTGAGGTTGCTTCAGCATATTTTCAGGGCTGTTGGAGCACAGACTGTGTGCCAGCTAATGGAAATGTCCCTTTCTAGTAGTGCAAAATGAGTGTGTAATGTAACTATATAGTGTTCAGGGGTTTATTTTTTTCATATTTTTCTGTGCCATGCTAGCTTTGCATAACAACCTTAAGTGTTGCACAGTATTTTTCAGCTTGAATAATTTATACTTTTTTTTGCAGTGAATCTAGCGCTAATAGCACATGGACATTGTCAAGGGACATTTTATCCTAATGCCTCCTTTTGTTTTATTCAGTAGGAAATTATTGTCCTGATATTCTCAATTACAGTAATTCAGAGAAAAATAACTGCAGCAAATACTATTCTGTGGTATACAAAGAACATCACGGCAGACATATGAATATGAGAACTTTAGCTGGCTAGTCCTGTGATTTCAATATTTTCAATATTCTTTCCCTTTCCTGAAAAAATAAGATGTTTGTGCCATAGTTGGTTTTGCTGTTTATTTCCTTTCTCTACTGCTCTGTGCTTGCCCTCGTACTCCTAGTTCAGAACAGGTCTTTTTTCCCTCTTATTCATACAAAGAGACAAACCACTGTCTTCACCTGACATTTTCCCACTCTGGCAAGTTCTTTTCTCCAGCTGTATTTTTTTTTTTAGTTCTCTGTGCCTTTGTGCTCCCATTTTCCAGCTGCAGGTTCTTCTGGTTCCTGCCTCCAAGGCAGTCCAACCTACTGAGCACACATCCAGTTATTCTGCCGCTCTGACCACATAAATATAGGTTTTTTTGGTCTTTCCCTATTTACAAGGGGAGTGGGGGAAGGATGAAGGGAGGGAGAAATAGTGGCGAGGAAGGAAATTCAGCCTGTCTTTGCCTGTGGGTTTGCCTGTGACATCATGGATGTCAGTCCTAGAAACTCCTGCCTACTGAGAACTGCTGCCCAAGCTCCCCTGGCACAGCCGCTTTGCTTTGCCTGTGCTGCAGCAGCCCCTTCCTCTGCTTCACCTCTAGACCCCTCTGTGGCTGGAAGCACAGCAGCCAGCCCATAATTGTGTTTTCAAGGGTACAAATTGCTTCTCTGACGATCTGTATCTTCACAAAACCTATCCAAAAGCAGAGGTGTAAAGGAGGCAGGGAGGCTTTCAGGGAATAAAAAGGGAGGGACAGGAGACATACTGGAGTGGAGGGAGCCAGCCAAGATGGATCAGAGGCTGTTACTGGCAGAAACAAGACCCATAGGTTAGAGATGCTACACATGCACATAACTTCTAGTGCTGCTTAATTATGATTGCTCTTACTGGAAGCTTGGGTTGGGTTATGGGCACCAAACTACAGCAGTGTTTTCTGAATGTCTAACCTTTCTGTCAGAGGACGTACTCATCCCTCATGTGTTTCTTCCAGACCTTTCCTGCTTCATTCCCAGTTCCTGGCCCCTGGCCCCGGCTGGTGACTTGTCTGTCCTATATGAGGCCTCCCTTTTCTTTCTGCCAGCAAAAGTCAGCAGCTCTGGGTAATACAACCCTGACCCTCCGGCCATGCCCTGTTCCCCAAGTGCCTCTGCAGTTCTGGACCAGTGACAGATCAGCCCCTTCTTCACCAGCACAGGGGCAGTGCCCATGCCTCCTGCCGTGCATCCATCTGCTTTTACAAGCTATGGGCAATGTCTTATATGGAAATATTTCCAGACGGTGTTTAAATTAAAAGCAGAATTAATTGCAAGGTTTTTATTTAACTGTGAGTATAAAAATGCTTATGTCTAAATTAGCTTTATGTATCTGAAAGGCAGATATTTAATCATTTTGTTTTTCCAATTCAAAATCCCACTAAGATGTATGGGAATTGTATAAGGCCCCTGAGGAGGACAGAGAAGAGTAGAACATAATACTAGGTCAAAGGCAGACTATAAAAGTTTCTGAGATATGTTTGAAGCTGTGGGAAATAGATCACATTGATGATAATGAACAGTAACAAAGAAAGGCCTGTGAGAGAAACAAAATGGTAAGCTTTTTATTTTGCCTTGGGCAAAACCTACCAAAAATGGCTTTTTCTTTTTAGTTCAGAGGGAATAAAGTCACCAAAAAGATCAGATCATGATGAGAAAGCACAAAAGCAGGCCCTTCATCAAATATGTAAAGGAACCCATGAGCATGAAATTTCACTGGCAAATACAAAATGAGAAGTGGCAGAGCTGTAGTACTGTTATGTATGAAAGTATATATTACTTCTGTTTGCCAATATTTTACGTATATACTGACAACTCTCCCTCCCTTACAAGTATTTTACAATCACCTGATGTGATTATTTGCCACCTTCCAACTGAAGACCCTCAAGTGCTATCAAAAATTACTATTATTTTATTTTGTGGAGGAAAAGAATGTGAGTTATTCAGTGTCGCACCTCAAGAGAGAGCAAGAAATTAGAAGCAGAAAAGAACTCCAGTCCCTTTCTCCTAAACAGCAGGCAACATCACCTGCATCTGTATGCAATGGCAGTGCCACTGAAAGACACCTGTCCTGTTCTGAACTGTAGTAGCTAAAAAGAAGACAGCACAATAACAAGAACAAACAGTTCACTTTTACAACAGTTGCTTTTTTTTTTTTTTTTTTTGTCTGAGAATTCTTTGTTCTTTTCCTGCACCTGGCATCTGGGCTAATAGTCCACTCACACAAAAGAAACTCTGAATTCCAGGGGTATACAAAAAATAACTCAGTGAAAAGGACTACTAATCTCACTAGTGAAGAGTTACCCTCAAAAGAAGGTTAAAACAGCTGGTTCAGTGCTGCCTCTAAATGAGCAGATTGTGTAGTGTTCACTCTGTTTTAATCAGGCTGACCTGTGAAGCCCTAATTGTGAAGAAAAAGGGGAATTAAAATAAGAAAATACTGTAGTCATGAGAAACAAAGTAGATAATCTGTTCTGGAGGTGAGCTATTCTCTATCAATACAAGTGTACTCCACTGGAATAATACTCCTTCTCAACTGACACACGTAATAAATTAATTCTAACTGTATTAAAGGTAATTTTATCCAACCCCTGTTCTTCTGCTACAGAAAATTTGTCCAGTTTGTTTCTCAAATAAGAAGTGATTTATGCCTTCTGTATTCACTGGGAAGTGAGAACAGTGAGATCTGGATGCATTAGTGGTTCTCAGCTCCACCTAAGTGAGACAGCCTCCCTACAGTGTACTGGTTTCTGTGGAGAAAGAAACCCTTGGGCATGTGCACTGCAGAGGGGTCACAGTGGACTCTTAGAAGGTGCCACAAAGTAAAACTGCCCTTCAGGGTAGTTACAGACTTAGGCTCAGTCTTTTCCACTTAGGAAAGTAGTTCACAGTCTGGTAGACGTTACAGGGAGAAATATTGTTTTTATTAGAATGATTTTCTTAAAGACAATATGTTATTAGTTATTAATTTTAGTTGTCTTTCCTACATGTAGAACAAAACATAAACTTCTAGACCAAATGGCATTTTTTGGCTTGCAAAAAATGACAATGGAGGAGCAAGTGTGGCCTCCCCAAAGGAGATGGCACTATGCTATTTGTGAGACATCAGCACTGCCGATCCCCAGTGGTCAGGCATTCCTTTCAAAGGTACAAAATATTGCAATCTCTCCCCTGACCCTCATAACGTTTAAGTAGCTGCAGATACGCTTTCCTAGCCTTCCTTCGTAAGTGGCCACTGTCAGCGCCCTGAGAACATTCCCTCCCCTCTGCAGGGTTTAACTGCCTGGGCTCAGGACCAGCTTTAATAACAAAGCTGTCAGGTCTTGAGAAGCTCAGCAGATACCTGCCCTGCCTTTCCTCAAGAGATGCTTTTAAATTCAGGCTCCTGCGCTTGGTATTTGCCTGAGCTATGTCACAGGTGCGCCTGTGCCCAGCTGTGCCCCCCAGCCTTCACCCACTGACTTGACTTTCCAGCTCGAGCTGGGACCTGCCTCATCCCAGCAGACTTGCCTGGTAGTTTGGGCTCTCAGCAGAACCATGACACCTGCACTGACCCAGCTCTGCTGTCCTTGCTCGGCTGATATGGTCTGTGCCTTGTTGGGATGGTGCTGCCCTACTGTCCTGCTGCTCCCTGACAGTGTATCTGAGCCAGAAGTGATGGTGGCCTCTTAGATAATAATTTTTCTGGGATGGACATTGGGCTATTACAAGCTCAGGACACATGTTTGTGGTCTTACCAAGAGGTCTGAGCATTTGGTTGTCATTCACTGCATTGTTTAATCCACTCCATGTTTTCTGCAAGATACTGTCCTTCTCCCTTCTTCTATGCCTCAAAGTTGCTATGGAGACATTTTAATTTTAAAGCACAAGTAAATTGCTTAGGAAAGCCACAGGTGCCTTAGCTTTATTTCTCTATTGCATAGGCAGAGCTTTGAGGACATTATTGGCATGGATAGATAGATAGATAGATAGACAGACAGACAGATATTATGATGCCTGCTGCCCTTGAATGACTTCTCTTATCTGTAATCCAAGCTTGCAGAGTCTTTATGTGAATAACACTCACACAAAGAGGATAGACAGAAAATATGTGTTCAGGGTACAGGGAAGGAATTTGGGAACATACTGTCACTTCAGTAAATAATAAATTTGACAGGAAAATATGTAGCTTCCCAAATGGATGAAAGACACTCTTTTCTTCAAGTGTTTCTGAATTTTTACTAGCAAGAAATTGAGCTTGAGAATTGAGAAACTGTAAGACTGAGCTTGAGCTATCCCTTTTTACTCACTGCTGAGGCAGTTCAGGAGCATGCTTATGACCCTTATAACTTTGAATACTAGAGCCAATTCTTTGCTGTCTGTTCTATGAGAAAACCATAGTAAGTAGTACTTTGTTAAAGTAGAAATAAGACTTTATATTGTAGGATGCATTATTTCCTCACAAGAAAACACTTCCAAAAATTTTGGTTAATAAACACTTAAAGTAATTATGACAAGAGGAAGAAGAAGAGAGAATAGCATGAGAACAGACCGGACATTTAAGTATTGCAGGTATGTGACTAAGTCATGCACTTGGATCCAGCAGAGACTGAAAAACACTTCCAGTTCCATAGCATATTGTGCTAGTTTTGGCTGGGGTAGAGTTAATTTTCTTTCTAGTATCTGGTATGGGGCCATGTTTTGGATTTATGCTGGAAACTGTTGATAACACAGGAATGTTTTCGCTACTGCTGAGCAGCGCTTACACAGAGTCAAGGCCTTTTCTGCTTCTCACCCCACCCCACCAGCGAGCAGACTGGGGGTGCCCAAGAAGTTGGGAGGGGACACAGCCGGGACAGCTGACCCTAACTGACCAAGGGGATATCCCTGCCATATGATACCACGCTCAGCGTATAAAGCTGGAGGAAGAAGGAGAAAGGGGGGACATGGATTGATGGCATTTTGTCTTCCCAAGTAACTGTTACATGTGATGGGGCCTAGCTTTCCTGGAGATGGCTGAACACCTGCCTGCTGATGGGAAGTATTGAATTAATTCCTTGTTTTTTTTGCTTGTGTGCATGGCTTTTGCTTTACCTATTAAACTGTCTTTATCTCAACCTACGAGTTTTCTCACGTTTACCCTTCCAATTCTCCCCCCAGTCCCATCAAGGGGGAGTGAGCGAGCCGCTGTGTCGTGCTTAGTTGCCGGCTGGGGTTAAACCATGACACATATCAAGATGTTTCTAGAAAGATCTGAAACTTGCCACTGAAAAAAGAAAAACAGACCCCAGACTTAGGAAGAGTATTGTAACTCAAGAGCATAGTAACTCAAGAGCATTGTAACTCTGTGAAAAGATCCCTAATAATTTGTTTTATTTCTGTGCTTTATTGTAAAAAAGCTTGGAATAATCAATGGTGAACTACAGAATTAAACAGAAGAGAAAATTTATTCCGTGGCAGAAGACTTTCCTCCTAAAACACTAGATTCTTCTAGTTGCTAAAATGGCTACAGGGAGTTCTTCTGGATGTAAAGATTTAACCATATTACTGCATGGTCAAGCCCAGGTGTCCGCCACTCAGAACAAACCTGTTGTGTGAGCTGTGGGGTGCAATTAGACATAGAGTATTGCCTTTTTCATTCAAAAGATTGAAATGGTTGTTTTTACCAGGATCGAAAACAACTGGACAAAGCAGTTCCTAAGGCTGAGGAATGGGGGCCATGAGCCAATGAAACATCTATTAAAAACTCAGAAGTTGCCTCAGTGACTCTCAGTTTTGCAGATCTTAGTGGGGAGGTAAGCGAAAGAGAATTGGATTAGGTAAAAGAAAATTGATTGCTTTAGACTTCGTGACTCTAAATGAAAGACTAGTTCGGTTAGTGGTAAACTGATCAGCAGGACTTGTTTTTGTGATTATCAGGTAATCATGGTGATGAAAGGTTGCAGGCAAATGCCACTGGATAGTAGATGTGTTTTGGATAACTACATTTGGAAGAAGATTTAGGGAGTGAATTGGTGACTGAAAGCAAATTACCTAGAGATACTTTCACAGCACACGCTTCTTAGCTACCAGCTTCTTTTCTCAGGAGGAGAAGTGATAATACACTTCTCTGCTAGCTGGCTGAACAGGTAAGAGGGGTTTGCAGGAGAAAATGGAGAAAATGGGGTAGGAACTAGCCATCTACCCTGTTGCTAGACTTGTGGGAAACAAGTGCCAGGGTGTGAGAGCCCTCTTCAAAATGATTGGATTTTTAAATGCCATAGGATTCACCTCACTCCTTTTGAGGTTCAGTGCTGTGTGGCCCTTCCACACAGAGAGCCCCCTCCTCTGGTGACAACAGAGGAGGCTCAGGGCCCTTTGAGAGGGGCTCGACAATGACAACTCCCACAGCACCAAGCCAGAGCTAACACATGTGGTCACTCATAAGGGCTCATTAGCTCTGGCTTGGCTCCATGATAGGTACCGTTATGAGACCTCCATTGGCATGGAGCCAAGCTGCAGCGCATCTACTCCTGTCCATGAGACAGATGCTAAGAGGGAATGGGAAGGAAAAGACCACAGTGGGGGAAATGCAGGTTTGGGTCAAATGGTGTGGGTGAGGGAGAAGCAAACTCTTCCTCTCCCCCATTGGCAGGAGACACGGCAGGAGGGGGTGTTGGGTGGTTGCATTATGTGAGGTACACACACACTACCGCTGCTTCTGTTGTGTGTCTGCTTTCTCTCGATAGCTCCATCAGCCAGACCTGACATCTGAACTGAAGGAGCTGGAAAGCAGCTGCATCAACTGCTGATGCCGTGGTAGAGAAAATGCAGCTAAAGGAAGGATGGAGACCCGTCTAGCACCTTTTGTCACCACACTTCACCCTGCCTAAATCTTCAGCTGTCTTGGACTGTGTCCTGCAGCTTGCAGTTCTGTATGGGGTCGTGTGTTTGTTAATAACACATTTACCATATGCAGCTGTTGTGGTTTAACCTGGCAAGCAGGTAAAGACCACACAGCCATTTGTTCCCTCCCCTTCCTCCCCAGTGGGAGGAATTGGGAAAAAAAAGGTAAAATTTGTGGGTTGAGATAAACAAGTTTAATAGGACAGAAAAGGAAGGGAAATACTAATACTAATACTAATACTAATACTAATACTAATACTAATACTAATACTAATAATAGAATATACAAAATAAGTGATGCACAATGCAATTGCTCACCACCTGCTGACCAATGCCCAGACAGTTCCTGAATAGTGGTCACCACCCTCTGGCCAACTCCCCTGTTTCTATACTGCGCATGACGTGATATGGTATGCAATAGCTCTTTGGCCAGTTTGGGTCAGCTGTCCTGCCTGTGCCCCCTCCCAGCTTCTTGTGCACCCGGCAGAGCATGGGAAGCTGAAAAGTCCTTGACTAGCGTCAGCACTACTTAGCAACAATTAAAACATCAGCGTGTTATCAACATTATTGTCATACTAAATCCAAAACACGACACTATACCAGCTACTGTGAAAAACAAAAAAAAAAATCAACCTAACCCTATCCCAGCTGAAACCAGGACAGCAGCTCAAGAACTGCTCTGGTAAAATGTACTGTTTGCAGGACAAATACTGCCATCTTTGCTGTGCACTTTGCTTACCCATTTGTAGTTGTCATGCATGCTTTACCATGCTGCAGCTCTTTATCTCAAGCAGTATGGACAGTTCCAGAAAGGTGAACTAAATTTTATGTAATTAAGTCAACAACATCTGCTGCTAACTATGAAGGGTCATTATGTAATTGTAAAGACTCTTATTAAAATACAGTGGATCAACTCCAAAACAATATAAATGCTTTGGAGTTTGCTGCCAGCATTATGTTTTGGGTTTTTTCCCCCCTTGTATATAATTGGATAGTGTTACTTTAGAACATTGCTTATACTAAGTCTATTTGCTTCACTCCTTCAAGGGGTGCAAAATTATTCTGTCAAATAAAATTACCTTATTTCGCCATAGCTGGAAGTATCTTGCCAGTGAATTGTTATGATTTGTACTCCTGAGCTTTGTAATTTGATGTAGATGACCAGAAAGACCCATTCTAGGCTGGCATGAAATAACAGAACAGTCCTTTTTGAGGATGTAATGCAAATGAATTGAAGTCGTAAAATCTTTTCATAATCGAGACAAAGGTTTTGTCTTCCCCTGTCTCACAAGAGTTTATCCGTTGATCTTCCTGCTGCAGTTAAGTGGGGAACCAAAGGGAAATATGTTACAATAGTTCTTTTAAAGGCTATTTTTACTGACCCTGACCATTGCCAGATGGATTCCAAAACTTTGAAGCTGCCCTTCTTCTGATCCAGAACACCTTGAAGAAGTTGTGACTATTACAGAGGACAACTTCCTGCCCAAAAGCTGAGTTGGTGGAGAAACCAAATCACCTAGCAGGACTGGAGTTTGTACTGTGGAACTGTTTCATTCTCATTTCACTGACACTAACAATCAGACAAAAAATATCCATGCTGAGCTCTTAAATGTTTCAGTACTTAATGATTTTCTTGGAATTTGATCTTACAAGACATGGTAGCACAGGGTTGTCAGCAGGCAGCAGAACTTAACTGGATCCTTGTGTTCTTTAGAATCATCTAATTTGTGTAGGATTTGTTTGCTGACATAAAAGATATCTAAAGTCTGAAATACAAAGGGTTTGCATGAAAAAAATTACAGCGTGCAACTTCTCTGGCTCTCGACTAAGTTTTTGTTCACTTTACAGTATGAGTACAGCTGCCACCTCAGCCCTCACACAGCCATTTTTTATGTTATCAGTTCACAGTTTCTATACTGCTTGTAACCACACAATATTCACTTTTATTTTAACATAACACAAAAGTCATGACATGTTAGGATTATCACAAAACATAGGTCTGTGGAATTCCTAAGCCTTTATTTGAGTGGCTTGAAACCAGGTATTCAACTCAGTTTCTCACAAATCAGGCACAGTGGATCTTGGTTTATGCCCACATTTCTGACAGCTTGATTTATTTAGAAGAAACCTGGCTGTGCCAAAGAGAAGGACAGAATGGGGAGAAGACACTGTCACTGTGTACCATCAAAGGACATCTTCATTATCCTCTCTGATCTCTGTTGTGGGAGGTGGACAGAGTTCAGACTGCTGACATGACCTTGACAATTGAAAGGCCATGGACTCTCCCTGCAAAGTTTTATTCTAGTGGCAGGGCAAGGATCTTGAGAAACAATCTCATGGCTATCCCCAAAAGGTCTGCCTGCCTGCAGCAGATTCAGGGCTTTTAGGAGCCTTTTGCATCCTCTGGCCATTTTAATGGACATCAACTTTTCCTTTGGATATTTCCCTAAATATTTTATCTCTTGGCTGAGAGCCTGCAGAAGCATGTACACCTCAGCCTAATGTTATAATTGTTTAAGCCCCTGCCTTTTTCCCAACTACTTCAACTGCTTTATTTGGACCTCAACAAATCTGCAACAGGAAGCAGAAAAATACTTCCCAGAAAAGCTCATTAGATCTGCCATCCTTCCACAGTCTTTTAGGAGAGGGCTGTATGATCCAGCTAGCACATTTTGGGCTCGCAGAAGTGAGCACTGGTTGTGTAACTACCTAACAGCAGATGGAGGGAAGTGAATGGTGTTTCTCTGTCAAATGTAATGCAGTTCTTCAGAGAAGCTTTATCCAGGTCTTTTTCACTTGAAAAAATTCCTTCTTCAACTTGCACTAAACAATGAAGAGATGAAGAAAGTAAGCAGCTTTTTTTAGATATTGTTAATGACATTCCCTTGTTTGGCCTTATTTGCTTTTTGAGTTTCTGCCTTCTCATACCACTTGGCCTTGAACTGTAGATTTTTTGTTCAGTGGGGCTATTATGATAAAGTAAATGTCTGAAAGAGTGAATAAGACAAAGATGTCTAAATTCTGTTTGACAGTCTGGTTTCATCTCATTCTGAGACTCAGACACCTACAGTGAGCCGTTAGGTACCTGAGCAGCAGGTGAGACACTCTGAGGAAGTAGAGATATGTAATCCTACTTCTTGGTTGTGGTGCTCTTGCAAAATTTTCTAGCACTGACCCTTGTTCCTGCTGCAGTCTGTGGGAGTCCCTCTGGTTTCATTTGAGTTTGCAGAAAGACTAAATCCTGCTTAGCTTCCTATCATGCTTTCGTATCTTATTACCAAAATCTTAATAAAGTGTCTTGCAGCATATGAGTTAATTAATTTCTCCCTTGCTTCTCAGCCACTGAAGGTCAGACTGTCCTAACAGGGGGAATGCCTGCAGAGAATATAACTGAGTATTGTGGACGAAGCACGCTGACCTTAATGAAGCAGAGGTCAAAATCATGTTGAGAGAGGCAGATAATAAAGGTGAACATAGTGATTTAGACTGTTTATAATCAAACATTTGAGGCTACAACACAAAGAAAATAAATAAATGAAGGAATAATTGTAGCCTTTTTTGATGTATTTAGGTAGTTCCTTTGTATGTTTTAGCTTTTATATGTAAAGGCACTTCACACAAAGTGAGCCTTAACAAAAGTCTTTTGACATATTAATTTCATATAATAATCACATTTTGAAGTAGATTATGATTGGAAAAAATATTAAGTCAAAATTTTTGTGCATTACACATATTTATAAGCATATAAGACAATGTGATTTTCTTTTGAAGATGCTAGGCTATTAGTGTAACTGGTGATTCACAGCAGAAATGAAACTGCCTTTTTTTTTTTTTTCTCTTAGTAACCAGTTTGAAAGAACTTTAATCTCCTACATGGACACACAAGAGAGCCCTTAAAGCTCTGAAATTTACAGTTTAAGGTATTGCACGGAAAAAAATGATGGGCCATTTTAAAAGATAGTTTGTTCTTTTGTGAAAGACTCTAGGAGGTTGTGGTCTGTGTCAAGAAGTGACAGTTTCCAGGATATGTAAAGGAGATTTAACAAAGGAGAAAAACAGGTTTCTGCTGTCTTTTCCATGTCACGATCTGGATATGCCAAAATGTTGTCACTATTTCTTACAAGTTACAGTTGTAGCTGTCCAGGAAGTTTTTGGAAGAATAGAATAGAATAGAATAGAATAGAATAGAATAGAATAGAGTAGAGGAGAGTAGAGTAGAGTAGAGTAGAGTAGAGTAGAAAAGAAAGTCTGTTGCACCCTATTGGTAGAGAAATGCTTCCTAAT
>VZTL01075135.1:0-21044 GCA_013400535.1 Scopus umbretta
TGCCTGCCTGCCTGCCCGGCGAGTCCGGCCGGCGCCGCGCCCTCGCCCCCCCCGGCTCTGAACAGCCGCCCCGGCGGAACGGGAAGGTGGCCGGGCGCTTCGGGGGCGCTGCGTTTGCTCCCCAACCCCAGAAGCAGGCGGAGCCGCTGCCGGGAGCGCGCAAAGATCGCAGGCTTACTTTAGTTCGCCTTCTTTGGGGGGGGGCAAAAGCACCTCTGCAAGCCTAGCTGAAAGAGAGAGCAACAGCCCTGAGCCGCCACAGGTCTACGAGTCACTCTGCGGGGGGGCGACTCGTTTGGGGATGCTGGCATGGGCTGGGACGGTAATGAGGGGGATGGTTCGCATGAAGGGAAGATGAGTATCAATTATAGCAGCTGAAGGGGGAGGCAGCGTCCGCTCATTACCAGAAGCGTTGTCGAGGCTTCCGCCAATTGTAGTTGCACATTTGCTTTCACAAATGAGAGATCTGTAAAGATCCTCCTGCGCTTCAATAGAGGCCCACCGGCTTTCTTGTCATCGTCTGTTTGCTTTAAACACGAGCATTTCCCTAAAACGTGAGCTTTGCAGGCTTAAGTGCGAGATTTTTGGCGAGCTGGCTGAAGGAACAGGCTAGACTGGCAGCCCGCGGAATCGGGGACTTGGCCGTTACTAATTTATCACTTCAAGATTTACGACCTAAACCACGCACACTGAAGTTTTTCCTGTCTTTGGCGGAATATTAGCCTGAGTCCCACAGTCAGCGCAGTGGGCCAGGCCAGACTCCTCCACTCAGTGCAGGATCCAACATTATTTTAACCATAAAATCCCAAGAAGATTGGGGTTGGCCGGAGACTCCAGCAATCCCAATGCCGCCTCTGCTCCCACCACACTTGCTCACATAACGAGTTCTGTCCAGTTGGCTTTTTTTCAAAGCCGGCTTAAAAAGTCAGTCTCCCGTGCCACCATGGGGAACTGACTGAGGTTAAAAATATCCCCTTTTTTTCTGGATTGAGTTTAGCGTGGATCAATTCCTCAATCTCATTTCTTGCCGCGGACCCAAAGACAGACCACTGCAACGCTGCGAGTGTGGAGAGCAAAAGCAAGTGACATAAGTGGGAATGTGGGATGGCAGCTATTTAAAGTGGCTCTGCTGCCAAAAGAAAGTTTCCCAAGCCACATACTTCTGCTCTTTTCCTTGCAGCAACTTTGCTTGACCCTGTGGCATGCCAGTTCAACTCATTAAATCAGCAGAAAACTAACCTGGCAGAGAAAAACAGAGTTTCCTTCATCTTTAACAAGCCAAGTGGGATCACTGAGGAGTCAGACAAGCAGCAAAGCCATTGCTGAGCAGGTCAGGAACGAGCAGGCCACGCAGGTGGTGCAGGACCGTTCCCTTCAGCTGCCAGGAGTGGTTAAATTCGCTCAGCCACCCCGTGATCCCTTCTTCTCAATTTCACCTGTGTAAATCCAGATTAAATCCCCCAGCTGGAGCTGAGTGCAGAATTTCATCCCACGTGTTCTCTGAAGTCAAAAGCAAAACTCCTCTTGATTCAGATGGGGCCTTCTCACATTCCTCTCCCTACGAAAGTGATAAGAGCATGAATTTCAACCCCTGTTATGTCCCGGTGCTTTATGGGAATCCCACAAATATTTACATGGCAGTGTGCGCTATGGAAATAAGCTCACAGTTCATGCCTCAGCATGGCTTGTAAGCACACAGGTGAATGAAAACCTGTGTAACGACTTGTATTCTCTCTTCCCCCCATGCCATACTTCCCTTCTCTCAGCCTGCTTCCAATATTCAAATTTCTTCAAATTAACTACTGGAGGAAGAAAAGGAAGCATAGGGAGGTTAAGTTGAGTACGAGGAAAATACCTAGCAATATTCAAGCCAGCTGTTGCACTAGCCAGGTACTTCGTATCACCATTAGATGAGTCACAGAGATCTTAGCAGAGAATCTTGTTTGCTTATACAGAAGACCTACAAATTTGAGAGCTCAGGAGCTTTTGTACTAACGCAGAATTCAAAACTACGTGTCACAGTACACAATCTTATTGGAAAAGTAATGCTGTTGTAATTAGAGGAAGATTTAATTTCTATTTCAAAATTTGGTGGATGATTTTAATAAGAGAGTAGGAATTACAAGCTGAAGTGTCACGACCCCGTTAATTAAATATTTGCATGCACTTACATACGATTTAAATGACTCTGCCATTTATTTCATCTTAAAACTCAGAGTGAAAGAGCAGGTTTGCCACTGTTTGTTTAGATATGGCTACATTCGCTAAGCTCATGCCTTAAGCCTCTGCTTAATCTGTTTTACTACTCAAAATAATTGCACACAGGGCAATACCTACTACTACATCCCTACATTCTCTGCTCTTTTAAAGAACAGTTAATCATAGGAAGAATGTGCAGAGGCATTTGCAACATTTCTCTTTTTTTTTTTTTTTTTTTTTTCCCAACGGCCAGCTGTGCTGAGTATTTCTTCAAGGATCAATGTGCATTTTACATAAATACAATTAAAGTTGTGAATATAATTCCCCAAAGCCCCAAATTAAGTTCTCCTAATCCATCATCTCCTAGCACTACTGGAATGAATGGAAATTTCGATATTGATTTCCGTGAAAGCAGGTGCAGCTCCTTTATGTGCTAGCCCGTTTCAGGCCATTTGCTTGACACTTACAGGTACAAATCCAGAGGAACTCTACTGACACAATCCAGTTGTCCACTAGAAAGATACACCGTCTCCTAAGACTCCAACCCTCACCCTTAATTATGCATTCCTGTTTATTTTTCTTTAATACCATCTGAGTCCCATCCTGCGTTCCTGAAGTTCATTAAAACCATTTGAAAATACGCCCAGATGCAACGCGAGGAGTGGCTGAAGCAGCCTCCACTAGTTAGTCTGACAGGTTCACGCAGAGCCGGACAAAGGACAACGACTCTACCTGCTCGCTCAACAACATTCTCCACCCCAACCCTTGAATTAAGAATGGCATCTGTTCAGGAAAAAGAGGTATTATCCAGCTCCTATTTTGGAATCAAGTTTAAGAATACATTTTCAAATACGTTTATAAATACATAAAAATAAAAGCGTTAAGCAGCGTCTTCACTTGATGACTGGGAGCCATCAAATGCGCCGAGTTAGGAGAAGTAACACCTCACGACTGGAAGTTTGTAAAGGCAATCCAGGTAGTTGCTATTCTGAACTCTTCTATCATCAACAGAAAGCTACCTTTACATCTACGTTTTTCAAAATGTACACATATGTATTCATCTAGGGATGTCTGTGCCTGTGTGCATATGCACATATATGTGTCTGACATGTATACTGTGTACAGTATACATCTGCATGAATACTGTATCCTCAATACCATCCCAAATCTGTCCTGCATAGAAAAGGTATTCGTTTCACCTGTTATATTTGAGGAATTTTTCACCAGGAGTGTCTCACAGAATTAATGAATTAACTTTTACCGCAAGATATATTGTGTCCGTGACAGAGACACTAAGACCAAAAAATAAAAAAAATAATTAAAAAAAAAAAACCACCACCAAAAACCACCACCAAAAACCAAACGAGCCATGCCAGAGGCCACGCTGCACATCATCTGCAGAGGAAAGGCTGGCACCCAGAACCTACTGTCCTCCCCACGTCCAGATATCCAATCCACTCTGCCTTAATTCCAGAAACGCTGAGTGACCACGCTTCCCATTGATTTCATTTGCAGCTGTGAGTGCTCAGCACTTCTGCACATTAGGCCTGAGGGGTCTAGGAGATGAGATGAACACAAAGAGTAGCCACAGAAGGTATTTTGGTTGAAGTGGCTTGCTCAGCAACACGCACAAAGCCTGCAGCAGAAACAGGGATAGAAAAGAATTCTTCTCATTCATCCTGCCTTAATCACAGGATGACCCTTTCTCTTTCAACAATCACCTTCATTGTTCTCTTCTCCACGCACCTTCAGGTTTCTACACAGGAACTGAGAATCTTCCTGACACACACGTATATATTCTGAAATCTAAATATTAATATGAGAGAGAGCTGGCCATAATGAACGGTTACATCATAATGAATATGCACATAGAAGTTAATTAAAAGGTTACACCGATGACTGTCATTCTGTCTTTTCATATCTTTCGAGCGCCTGACTCCACAGCTGAAGCTGCTTTTAACACAAGAAAACCAACGTGAAGAAGAGAGGGCTGCTGTTTTCCCTGTCTTGTCTTCAAGTGAGAACAAGGGGAAAGAGAAATCACGACAGTTCCCAGTTATCTATCACAGCTGTGGACAAACCCCACACAGCAGGAGTAACTACGTCACCTGCCAAAGAGAAGAGATTTTTGTCCTCACTGGGAAGTGGGGTGTTGGAGGTTATTCCTTGGTTTGATCACTGGAATAGGTAAGACAATATTTCATTAGAAGTCCAGTCTACCCAAGACTTTCTCTCTGTTCCCTGCAGAGACTGTGCCCCCACCGGTGCGAGATGCCGTTCTTCCTGGCAGCACAGCGCGCCAGGTTACACTGCTTACGTTGGGACAAACTGCCAGCATTTTGCTAAGAAATCGAGTGCTAAAAAGGGAAATTACCAAGTTTAGATCTCAGCCAGAACGGAACAGAATTTCATGAAGTAATAAACGCTCTTCTCTGGTTCTGGAGATTTTCTTCCCTGCCAAGTTCCAAAGGATCATGGAAAAGAACATAGGTGCTTCAGCCTCTAAAAAAGCATTGTCAGAGTCTCTTACAAGGGTAACTTCTAATCGTCTGAAATAAATATGCTGTGCTCAGAAAGCATCGTAGTTTGAACCAGAAAATAAGACTGGATAATAGCAAATAGAAAGCCTTTTGTACAAGGAAGAACATATTTATGATTCTTAACAAGTACAGCGCGTAGTCCCACTTTTCCAAAATACGATACTGCACAGAGGGAGGTTTTGGAAAGCTCTTCTCACATGGGATGCACTTCGCTCAGAGCTACTGATCCCTCTCCCAGGAAAAGGGCTGATTTGCATCAGTGACCATTACTTCCCTACTCTTCTGAAGTGCCTAGGGACAGCTGTCAAAATCAGGTGTACTTTTTTGAAGGTTAGCACTAATAAGGTTTCTGTTCTTACGCACAGAATATACTGGAGTCAAGAGCTGAGTATCTCTGACTGGTACTAAAACTAATAGCAGTTAAGAAGAATTAGCAGCTTCCAGAACACACTCAGCAGGTTTTTTTCAGGGCTTAGTTGTCAACACATCCATCAAGAGTGATTACACCTTACCAGTAACTCAATTACAAAGGTAAAACACAAATGTAGATGCATGCAGTCACAACAATTAAAATGCCTATCTTCAAAGTCTGTAAAAGTTTAGTGCTTCCATCATGTTACTATCATTTGGCAACTTTTCTGTATCTGTGGTTCATAAAGACCTTTGAATAGCTTTTTGAATTGCCTACTTGCAAATAACATTTCAGAACTCCGGGAAATACTACCCCTTGTTTATTTAATATTTTGAAATGGGTATTCAGTATCTTAGAACAATGCCTAGAAACACCCACGATCACCCACTGAAGTAGTAATTTCCACCATTAGCTAATAGTCTACTCAGTTCTGCCAAACCTGGAAAGCCAGATGACTTTCACCCTCCAGATCTAATGACAGAGGGGCAAACACGGTCCTACCCATCACACTCTGCGTGTGGGGCCTTCCACTTGCTTGTCACCAGAACGGGTGGGTCTGGTCATTTAGAGAACTGTGTTTCAGTATGTATTGCAATTTGTCAACCCTCACCTGCCTCCCAGGTTGTTCCTACGTTTCAGAGTGGGTTTAAGATATTTCAGGATTATTTACAGGAAATGTACATTTTTGTCTTCTCTTTCAGCAGCCCTTTTTATACATCCGTTTGTTGTTTGACCTTTGCAGCTCCCTGCATATGGTGTATCTAGACTTGCCGTCTTGTTAGATGTTCCACACGTTACTTTTTACAAAATAGGCTAAAAGTTATTTTTCCCTATTTTTCATACCAGCCTTGACAGGCTGCTAGGGCATGCTAGGGATAGTCTATGCTTTCAGTGGCTGGGAAAGACACATGTAGCTTCCACTGTCTGAGGCATATGGACTAACCCCTTGAGTTAAGCGGATGGGAAATGAGCAGTCCTAGGAGGAAACACAAGCAGAGCCACAGCTGAAATGTCAACATAATCATTTTCATATTTCTGTTGATTGCTCTATTAGCAAACCCAAACGTAGGGTGGATTCAGGTCGGGGGAAGAAACCTGCGTGCACGTCTCCCCCACCTTTAAATGCAGCAAAACTCAGGCATCTGAGTTGTGACACATGAACAATAACTGATGAAAGTTTAAAAAGCATATTCTCACTTACCCAAGAAATTAACTCCCGTGTAACCCGAGTATCATTCCTTCTAGTAATCTGAAGAGTACATCTTGACCTACACAAACAGGAAAGAAAGAGCTTAGCTCATTATAATCCACCCCAGAATACCCAGAAATCTTGATATGAGGTCCAGCACAGTATTTGGGGGTGGTCAGCTATCGCCAGAATGCCACCGTCTTAACTTTAGGAAAGCAGAAGTAAAAACTTCACTATAATACAGAAGACTGTAACCTGAAAAGGTTACTCTCTTGGGTTTACGTGGCAAGGTTTTGGTAGCGTGGGTGCTGCAGGGGTGACGTCTGCGAGAAGATGCCAGAAGCTGCCCTCATGTCGGGGGCACGTTTATAATCATGGGAACCATTTAACAGCAGCAATATGGCATTACTGCCATACTGCATTATTGCCATGCGGAATTGCTTGTAACATCACTGGTCTTTCCCCACACAGGCCTAGTAAGTGCCCTTGAGACACCTGGAAGAGATGGATGCACTGTAGCACCTGTCCTGTATACATCTCTCCTCATTTTCAGACCATGTGTAGGAGGAATTCTCTCTGAACAGAAAGAATGTTCTTTCGGGGAGCACTCACTTGGATCCCAGGAGGGGATCTTTCAGCCTGCCAATACCTGTAGCAAAGCATTAGCAGCATTGCCGGTGTTAAGTGAGGCAGCAGACTGAAGCCATCTCACTAGGGGCACAGAGGAATGTATGTTATTCTCTGCTGAAGACTGTAATCTGTCTCAAAGGCCACTGGACACACTTATTTGGGTTGGGGACTCAGGGGTGCTAGGACTCAGCGTGAGCACTCTTCTCCTGCGCTGTCAACTGTAAGGTCTGGCATCTCTTAACCAGAGTAACCAAAAGGTCCAGCTAGGTATGGTTGCCCTTTCGAACCTTTTCCAATGCATTTGTCAACAACGCACGTTGTTATTCACTTTTTTGTTTAGGTCTTTCTTAAAACTCCTCACTCTGGCCCAAGTCAGAGCAACAGCTGACTTTCTCTTACAAATTTTCTGCTTCAATACAGATCTGTATTTTGAGATTAATAAATATATTAAACAAGAGAACACTTGTTCTCGCTTTTTCCCCACTGAACCCTAACCAAAAATGGACCTTCTTACTTTTCACCTCCTACTCAGTTTCTGGCCCCCAGAAGTACTTTGTGCCTTGCACTGTGATTAGGTAGCATCTCTAATGGTCTTCTGGAGGCCATATGAAGGGTCCCTTGCATGCTTAGTTTAATTACATCAGGTTTTGCTTCTACACCCCCCACTTCACTTACACGGCTGGAGAGAGGGGTGGCACGGTTTTGCCTCTGTTGAATCCGTTCTGGCTAGACCTGTCATAGGACTAGACCTTTCACAGGACTATTAGCTATTCTGACTTAACATTTTGTCCTGCTTGCCAGATCCATGTGTAAATCTTAAGGTTTTTAATTCACCAAATCACTTTTACAACTTTAAAAAAGAAAAAAAAAAAAACAAAAAAACCCACACCAAAAGCGTACAGTTTCTGATTTTAACGGACACCTCTCCTCCCCCTCCCAACTATTGATTTTTATGTTTGTTACCTTTACATTTCACATTCTTTTTCATTGTGGTCTTGTAGGTACTCGCACCTTAAATTCCACTTTTAGTCCCCCTAATTTCTCTCTTTTTGTTTGCTTTAAATCAGACACAATACTAACTAGCAATGCTGAGTAATTAAAGAGGATTGCTCTACGTGTCTTGCAGACTGTACTTCTTTTTACATATCCCAGCATAATTTCTTCTTGAGGAAGAGCACGATATTGTTGATTCCTGTTCAACATATGATTGTTTCCCTCAAATTCTTTTCCACAGACCTGCTATTTGGCCAGTTATCCCCCCCAACATCTCCGTGTGCAGTTAGTTATTCCTACTTGAGTGTTACATTATGCCCTGTTTAATGTCATCCTATTTTTCATTAAACCACTCAGTTTATACAGTAATTTCTTATTTTCGCCTTGCGTTACAACCAACTTGCAGCTCCTCTTAGCAAATAAATATAAGCAGCACGCTGTTTATGCCATCATCCAGGTCTGTAATGAAAACACTGAACAGAACCGGCTCCCACCGAAAGCTCTGCAGATCTCCTCCACAGCACCCTTCTCTTTCGATAGCCAGCTGGGGCTAACTCCACTCAGGTACAGCGATCTCACCGGGTACCTGTTCTTTGGTAATTTCATTTAAAGGATACTTCCCCATGAGACAGAAAAGAACACCTACTGTGTTTGCCCTATCCACAAGAAGTGTTCCCCTGTTTCAGGAGAAAATTAGATCAGCTATATGCGTTTTGTTTTTCCTTGAGACAAATCCCTTCTGCATGTTCTAGGAGCTTACAAGGATGCAGGACTTGCTCCAGCATTTTTCCGGGAATTGAAATAAAGCTTGATAATCTTGGAAAAAACCGAGGCAGGCATATTGCAAGAGAAAAGACAGAACCATGAACAGACTAGACACGTTTTGTGGCCCTACTCCCTCATTCCTAACAAGACACACAGAGACAACTGCGCTACAGGGGCTTTACGGTTATGCCAGAGACAAGGAACTTGCAGCTTTGGTAACAACCTTCCTCTGGCTTAAGCAAATGCAATCTCATTGCTGCACTGCTTTATGGAAAACCACAGGCAGTCTCAACACAGTGACTCATTAGACAAGGCCGTTCTGGGACACACGGGAAGGTGTTAGAGTAGGCAGTCTACCGTTTCTTCCTGGAATCAAAATACGTGAATGATTCAAAAACATACCCTCCGGGTGGACAAGGCTGCTCTTCTGTGCCGTTGATGGAAGCTAGAAAAAGGTGCACTAAAAATAAACCATGACTAGGGTACCATGGCACCAAATCATGTCCAGGGCTTCCCAAAAGGTATAGTAGGATCTCAAGGTTCTTGATATTTTGATCTATTGATATTAAGCTACAAAGGAAATCACATCGGTTTACGATCTTTGTGTTTCTATGGTGCAGGGCTGGACTCATGCACAAAAGGGTTGACCCGCGATTGTCCAGTTCCATATGAACTCATCTATATTCAGTACCAAGTAAGTTATGAAATAGCTAATAAAGTTATACTGCAGTATCAGGATGGTAGCAATCTGCATTCCCTTATTACTTAGGTTCACTTCCGCAATGCCTTGTGCTGGAGAAACCTGGAAGAGTATCAGATCCTCCACCTGCCTTAAAAGGACTGTAACTTTGAAATCTCCACTTCCTTCAAGCTGCCCAGCAAGATGTGAGAAGAAATCCCAAAGTCCTACAGCTCCCTGCTGTGGAGCGCACAGCTGGCGCAGCCTAACACAGAGACCTCAGCACCAAACAAGGGAGAAAGCACGATTGGGAATAAAGTCTAGTTTTTACTCTACTTGAATGTTTCGGTCTAACAGAGGAGTGAAAGTCAAGCGAGCGACTTTCACAAACAAGAAACGCATGTTGCATGGCTATAAAAGGTCTAGCAGATAGAGAACAAATTCTTTTAGATGGATACACGGGCATCCCATTAAAGTCCAAGTGGTTTCCAACAATATCCCCCTGAAGACCTGGCCAAAGCCAACTATTCACTAGCAGTAAATGTCACAAAATAGTTTCTACCTAGCCATTTAGGACAGGAAGCAGAGAGTCCCTCAGCCACTAACAGAAGCAACTGAGGAGCTCGAACACAATTATGCAAAAAGGAATCCTGCCAGGACCATGAAGCTAATAACCTTCACTCTGAGAAAAGTGTAACGTTTAATGGCCAAAAAGGTGAGTGTCGTTTCTCTGGTGACTTCTTCACATTAGCCTGAGGGAGAAGAGCAATCTTTGGTATTTGTCACATCGCTCCCAACCACGCTAACTCTGCTCTACTCCAGCCATTTGTTAAAAGCACTCACTTACTGTCTTCTTCCATAATTATTTCTCTACTATTAAATGCTCAACACCCTTGATATAAACATTTGAAACACAACTCATGGCATTTTCCTTTTACAGATTGATGGCCAGATTAGTACTAATCTTTGTTTACATCAGTATAAATCCGTAATAGTCTCACTGAAGTTACCCATGATTTATACGGGCACAACAGAGATAAGAGCCCAAACCAAAAATCTAAACAGGTCATTTATTTTTCTTAATCAGGAGAAACAGAGCTAGGATTTTAGGTGGATAAAACAATTTAAACAATGAATTCATTTTTGAAACTACTTTTTGCAGTCTTTGAGAATCTTTTATCACTACCATTGACAACCAGCTACCTACCTGAAGAACCCCTATTCAAGAATCTTCTTAAAATAACTGTGCCATTGTCCCTAATGCCTACTAGGTTGGCATGGGTTTTTATGCCACTTGTGTATCTGCAACATAAGAAGATAGATTTTCAATGTTATCGGATTGACCTTTTCAGACTTACGTTATGTATTAATGAGTCACAAAGCTGGATGTCAAGAATTGGCTAAACCTCGACTAATTGAAGTATCCAATGTCTCACCAACGCAGTAAGGTATTTGGACAAGCTCAATTCAAATAATCAGCTCAGCCTGTCTCAGATAAGTTTAGACTGGCAGAAATTGTTAGGGAATGGCTGTTTGCACGCAGTATTACTGTCTGAGTATAAAATAGTTGTTTTGGTCTAGGAACAAATGAGAGGCACGAGAACAGCACATGCAAGTGTAAGCAAAACTTAAACAGAAATTTGAGGATAAGACAAAAACATTACTGTTAAATGCATTTCTTTTGCAGACAAATTAGATGGAAAATCACCCACTGTTTAGCATAGATAGACAAATATTTACACACACCATGGGGCAAGCTTTCTTTGCCTTATAGTGCCTGAGCGCCTTATAAAAATGCAAGGCAAGTCATCCTCTCTCTCTGAGACAATTCTGACTCTTTTCTTGGTGTGAGTTACCACACATCTCCTGAACCCAGGTAACAGCACACAAATGCAGATGAGAGCATGCAGGTGTAGGCACTAAGACGGCTCTGTTTCTTCACTGAACATTTGTTCTCCTTCACTGTCCTTGGGCTTTCATGTCTTGAACCTCACTATTGGAGTCAGCATTATCAGCTCACCTGAGACAAGGGAAAAGCAGTTATGTAGTCTCTGAACGCTTTATCTGTATCACCAGTAGAGCACCCACTCCTATCTCTGCCTCTTCACTCACCTTTTCTGGAAAACAAAATAAATCTTGCAGTAGTAGTTAACTCTACTTAAAAATTAAAACACGATGCTGATGCTGAGAGAGTGAAAGGCGTTTTCACAATTAATCTTCCTGTTCAAGGTGTTTGGTATTACAGACTTGAAGTTCTGCTATTGTGTGAACTGCCTATGCCTCAACGGGACTAAGAAGTCAGTGCTGTATGAGAATCCAGTTGGTCTATTCAAACTAGGGTGTCCCCACATATTAAACTTCCTGGAAGCTGTATTCTGAATCTGTCCAACAGCCTCAGTGCTGACAAGGCCAAGTTCACATACATGCATCATCTGCAGCCACTTTCATCTAAATATACATATCCAAGTGTTGATGGTGATGGTAAGCTCTTTTTTACAAGAGGTCATGGGAGAACATAGCTCTCTGCTCAGCTTACTCTGGAAGGGTTCAAAATGACATCTTCCACTTCTCCTAAACAGAGGCTACACAACTGTCCTAGGGGAGACAATCTCTTCCAGCTCTTCATGTTGAAGTCATGCAACTTTCTATGATGACAGGAAAAAAAAAAAAAAAGAAAAAAAGAAAAGGGGAATTTGAGATTGACTGATCCACAGAGAACAACAATACATAAAGAAGTACACTGCTCACTAAACTGGTGAAGAGCCCTGCAGTGTAGCCCCTGACCCAGGAACAGTTATTATAATTCCTGTTCACTGTGAAGCGCTCTAAAATAGGTCCACAGAACAGTAGTCTAGAAAGCCTAACTCACGGTTCTCTCTTCCTAGAGCTGTTTCCTTACCATTCACATGTGTGTCCTCCGAGGGCTTAGGTTCGCTTGTGAAATGAAATAAGGTTGAGCACCTTCAAGAATCCTAGCCTTGGTAAGACACTGATTAAACTCATCAAGATGGTTTAATTATTGTCATAATTTCTGGTCATTCCCTATTAAAAAAAGAAATAGTGGGAAATGATACAGCAATAAAACTTATTACAGACATAACGAGGCAAGAATGATGGATTAGAAATATTTAGCTAAAAGAAGAGACAAACACAGGGGAAACAAAAAAAAAGTAAGCTAATGAATTATATGAAAACAAAATTGGTCATAGCAAGATACCGTTCTCATGACAGAACAGCAAGGGATCACTAGAAGCAATTGATTTTTAAGTGGTATAAGAGAACATAATTTTATATAACAAAAAGCAAATCTGAAGATTTCACAGCAGAAAGACATTCTTGAAAACAAGTCAGCCAATTCTTTTGTTTAAATTACATTTATGTGAAAATGAAGTTACATCAGATGATAATAAAATAGCAAACATGAGGACACAAATCTTCATGCTCCGGGAAGTAAGCTAAGTATCACCAAGTAGAAGCTGGAAGAATGGATAAATGACATAGGGTGGGCTTTCTGCCTCTCTCTTAAATGCACCTGATTCAGCAAACTGCCTGAGACGGGATTCTGGACTAGACGAACCGTGAGTCTGATGTAATATGACAATTCCTAGATTCTTACTTTTGATAATCTGAGCCCAAAACGAGAAGTACCTTAACTGTGAAATACAAGCAGGCATATTAACTCAAGAAACATTTTCCTCCATGTTATTATACTTGATGGGTAAAGCATGCAATTCTATTTTTTAAATTAAGGAAGACATTTACACTATGCCAATGAAATAGTTCTTACTGTGATGCTAACTTGCTGAATGATGAGCGCGGTACTAGCCCAAAACTAAGTAGGGTATGGGACGAGGCCTAGAACCTGAGTAATTGGGAAGAACCACTCAAAATCAGGAAACTGAACTGAAAAGTCAGTTTAAAAACACCCAAAACATAATAGGGATTAAAAATATAGAGCAGGGTGTTTTAATAAAAAAACTGCTCCGATACAGTGGTAAGTGTATTGCTGACTGTATTGTGAGGGTTCATTAAGACTTGTGTTGTAGCTAATAAATCTAGTCAGACAGCCAGGAAGAGATAGGCTTGCCTCTGAAGAGGAGGGTGTTTCAGCCCAGAACGTATGGCTTCTTTTCAGCCTGTGACGCTTGAAATGGTATTTACTGCTTATAGCCATCAGTTATGTTTGGGTTTAGTATTGTAGCTATATTAATCACTAAAAACCATAGTCATACTATACACATTTGAAATAACTGTACTACTTTCATGTACCATGCTGGGTCTACTAATCAGAGATTACAGCTACATTTCATCTATTTTGAGCATTTAACTTACATTACTGTAATTTAATACTGTATTTTTTCATGTTTTCATTCAAGCTTAGTAGCTATGTCCCTACAACATCAAACACTTTTTAGGACTCAGTATGTTTCAGTCTATGTGGAAATGTGAAGTTGTTATCTGTTTAGAAATGTGATGTGCTATTATCTAGGAGGAACAAACCCTGTTAACTTACAAGAAAATACTCTCATAGGCTTCAGTGAAATTAGGCACATATATATTGTAAGGAAGTATATGGTAAGTAATTTTTCCATGACTGTATGTAAGCCTTAAATAAATAGTAATAATGCCACACAGAAAATAGAGGTAGTGTTATACTATACAAAGAATATAAAACTCAAAAAAAAAGAGCCACTAGCAGGATATTCTCAATAAGATTTATGTAACCAAAAAAATCCTGCCTCTCCCATGTACTGCAACCAAGTTGCCTTTGCTTATCTGATTACTGATAACTTTACTAGTTGGAAGATGCTTCCACCAGGAATCTGGCTTGCTTTCTAGCGGACATAAGCATGGGTTTACGCATTTATACAGAGGGAAGAGTCCAGTGCTTCCCCCAGCCCACCAGTACTCTCTCACAACAGGGAAACGTTTAATCAGCTCTCTTTCCTCACAACAATATCCGTACTGCATCCTACCTCTTCACAGTGTTAATTTATTGAATGGTAATTTCTAATTCTGAGGCAACCGACCCAGCTTCAGAGGAAGCTTTCAGCAATCTCTGCACTCTTGGAGACCTCTTGCAAGGCAGCCCTGTTCATTTGTCTTGCTCATTGTGGGAAGAGCTTAACATTGTGTTCCCTGACAGCATCTGTAAGTTCAATCAAGTATGTCCATTAAAATCTAGTTTATTGAGTTGAGTAAATCAACAGAAGCATTTATTATCCACTAAAAATGTGTAGAAAAATCTAAGTAAAAATTAGTATATAAAATGGGATAAAATAATCCGCAGTGCTCCAAAGTCCACAGAAACGGAAAAAACCCAAACTTGGGCAGGAAATACATTCCAAACTGCCAAGTCCTTCTTATCTCATTTTAAAGATGTCCATCACAGGTTTGGTCCATGTAACTCTCAGATGTATCGCTTGTCCTCGGAGAAGTTGATACTGATGGACAAGTATCAATAGATCCAACTGTTTGTTTATAGCATACCTAAGCTGTTGCTTGACACAGTCGGCCCGCTAGATACAAGCAACAGCTGTTTTGAAAATCAGACCTTTTGAAATATCTTAGTAAAAAAAAATAGAATCTAACTTTGTATAGCAACAGACACAGCCATTTGGACAGGAAATGGTACTGCCTAGTACTCCAGGCCACCTTCCATTGCTCTGATTAACTCTCTCCACATTTGACCAAATAAGGCTTTTAATAACCATTTACATTCTTCTCAGTCTGAAGCTTACAGACCTCACTGATATTTTTTTATCGAGGCCTCTGTATGTTGGGCAAAATACATTTCTGCTTACTATGTAACCCAGAATGCCAACCGAATGATCAGATTCAAATGTATCAAGTGAGACTCGCTGGAACGAATGAGTATCTTGGGCCAAACACCCATTATCAGTTACCTTTACTGAACCCCAGTGGGTAAAAGGGGGCTGAATGTTAGCAAAAGAACTGACTCACTGAACCTAATCTGTAAGTAATTAAACTGCTTTGTAATAACTTCTATTTTTCTGTAACCCAAACAGAAATCTTTTCTACCAGACCTGTTTGTTCTCTTCATTGCAGCTGTTCACAAAATCGTATTCGTGTCCTCCAACCGGTAGGAGAACAAACGATATTCTTATTCTGCAGGTCTTCCTGACAGACAACCTGCCGGCTGGGTGTAGAGGTTAATTTTAGCCCTCATAATCCTAAATGCTTCTCTGCCTTCATGGGGCTGTCATCTGGTCTGTGAGAAGTTAGAATTAACCTGCACACATCCCGCGCGCTGCGGCAGCCCATCCAAAAAGGAACATTCAAGCGCAGTTAAGTGGCAGAGCCTGTGCCAGCACCAGCTTGGCTCAGCTGCTGTGTGGGTCAGGACAGCTCAGGAGATGGCCGGGACCGATCCAAATACGTGAGAAACCCCCCGAGGAAGCGATTTCCCTGCTCGTGCTGAGCACTTCGGTGAGCAAATTCTTCCACGTACCTCTTCGTGCCCCAGATCCTTTATCATACGCCAGCTGTAGTGTATGCTCGCTGTAGAAAGAAAGGATGAAGGAGTAGCCCTGAGTTTAGAGCTATGCAGACAGAAATAGAAATTCCCATTAAAAAATGAAAAGGAATCCTGAGCTCTGACAGTCCCATAGCTGCCCTAAGGGGCAAAACACCCCAGTTTCAGAAGATGCTGTCACCATCACGATGTCAGCACAGAAGAGCTCCTACTTCACTCCACATTGCTCTGGCTTATTACAGATAAAATTACAATAGCCCTTCCATTTCCATTAATTCAATGGCATCCCATGATCTCCTTTGGCTTCCAGCTTCAAAGTCTTCCAGCAATTTGTGGGTTTGGCAGGAGGGAGATTAGGGGCAGTACTCATTCAGCGTGGAAGCCTCCCTGAAGGGAAAATTAGGGGAAATTTTCCTTTTCCTCCCGAACACATGAAGCTCTAAGATGTTCTGAATGAAGTCTGTATTTTCAAATTAGCCAGCACAATAATCAACCCAATATTTAGCAATGACATTAAAGAGCAATTTAGCACATCCTTTTGGACATTCAGACAGGTTGCCAGCTGTACTTGCTTAGGTATTGAAAGGTAGCGTTGGAAATGCTATGGCCTAGCAATACTGAAGGAGTTGTAATTTAGAACAGAACTGGGATCCTTGCTGAGTTGTACAGTAACATCTCTGCTCTGCAGGTTGATGCCTATAGAGACAACTATAGACGATAGAATGGTTTTCTTAAATAACACAAGCACCGTCACCAATCCTTAAGAGTAACTTCCATCTGGTACTCATAAAGCGCTGAAATAGCAAATGCCTACTTAAAAAAAATCAAGCTAATTCCTGCACATTGCTCACACAAGTAACCTTATGGTCATTCCAGTGGGACTGTTTCAAGGTGATCTGAAGCTGTTTGCAATGCAGAGACCGGGTGGGCTCAGCAGTATTTATTTCAACATACTGACTCTCACGTTAAGTATAAAGCAAGGTAAGTCCTGAATCTGTTAAGAAGGCCACTGAGGATTTGGAGCTCTACAAAGTGTAGTGGCAGTACAGAGGTCTGAAGAGAGAGATGAAATGCCAGTCCTGTAAGGCTCAGTGTCCTTTCCCCTGGGTATCCACACTGGAGGTTACTTCATGGTTAGGCCTGCTATAAGCCAGCGGTGGCCTGCAGTAGTTTCTCTACAAACACATTAAATGAGAAGAACAAAATGAACTGTGCGTCAAGGTATGCAAGTTTTAGATCGACTCTTGCAAAACTAATTACATGCTGGCTAATGAACAGTTACATGTTAAAGGGGCAATTTAATTTACACCTGAAAAGCATGGCATTGATTGTTTACATTTAACATTTCGCATTTATAGGGAAGACCTATAGGCAACAGAAAAGAAAAGGAAGAAGTGAAGTTCATAAGAGGAAAAGAGAGAAAAATGGAAAAAAGGACTAACACAGCCTGTGAACATGAAAAACAAGAATTAATAAGACCTATCTTTTGTTCCTATAGGTTGTTGTTGTTTAAGACGGAAGGTCCAAAGGCAATTACTTAGCACATTTTAACATCTGTCTATGTAAACAAGTATTTCAGTACATTACTGCCATTTCAAAATGTAATGTATGCACCTACCTATACTACCCATAAAATGTTGTATTCAAACCTAAAATGAATTTAGCAATTTTATTAGGCCATAAATATAGCTATTTTTTAATTTATAAATTACTTAGCTCAAATCATATTTCCAAAAAAAATGGTTCAAGACATGCACTATAGTGTGGCAGCATTTAGAAACAGGAAGTCTGTAGGAATGTACAATATATGTACAAATGTCTATAGGAAAATACAATATGTGTGTATGGACAGGGAAATAAAACAATTGTATTAACTATTAATGCCCTCCCATCTACATCAACTATCAATCATCAAGATATTAACATCATTCAAGAAACTGCATGCTGTGATAATCCATTCAGTAACCCATATTTCTATGAATACATGAAAAAAAACAGACACCAATTTAGGTGGGTTCCCCCCCCAAATAGAAATTTTATGGGTTATTTCCAAGGAGGGAAATCTATACTGCATAGAAAAAGTGTAACTAAATTCACACTGAATGAATAATCTTCCATTTATACGGTACCCACCGACACATTCACGAGCTTTCCAAATGCACTTTACAAATGGATTTGCTAAGTACATGCCTTACAGGAATCATTTCCAGCCCCTCATGGGAGAAAGATAGCTAAAGTTTACTATACGCAGCAGCAATATGCAAAAGTTAGTAAGAAGTGAGAGAAAGATGAAGCATTTAGAATTGCCAAGAGAGTTTTGAATGTACAGCATAACTATCAAAACTAGAATTGGACGAAAATAACGAAGTTAATATTCTTCAATTACTTAGCTTGGGTAACACCATAAAGCAAAAGCAAATATATCCTTTCCCTATCTTTTATATGCAATATGCACAAGTGAAAAAACAGGGAGCATGTGAAGCAGAGGAACAGCTCATGGAAAACAAGACAGAAATGGCCACATTGGCCTCCAAATTACTATCCCAAGCTTCCTTGTAATTCTAAACTGTCACTCACTCAGAGGATGTTAGCAGGAAAGTGCTTAACAGAGCTCAATTTCTTCCTTTTGTGAAGAGTTCTAGAGTGAGAAGGCTTCACAGGTGGACACAGGGTGACTTCTCCTCCACGGAAAAAGAGTTTGGTGACATAATCTGGTCAAAGTAAAGCTTTGGGTCTGACAAGAGAGCTCCCTGTTTCCGTCCTCTTTTCCAGAAAATTTGCAAAAAGCAGGCATTTAGTGTTCCATACAATACAAAAAAAGGTAAGATACGAATCACCCAAGTCACCACAGCACAAAATATGAAATACTAACAGTCCCTTTGACGCTAGAGAACCAAGACGTGCCCATACCTTGGCCTCAGGTCAGTATTAGGCAGGTGCTTTCAGAGAAGGGGAAATATGCTCATAAGCTCTCCAGCGATTAAGAAATTAACCTATATTCTTAATGGGCATTTCTACTGAAGTATTTAACCAAGTAACAGATCTCAGCTTCTAAATTCTCTTGTGACATTTTACCTCTAGTGAAGGACACCCCATCAGCCTTTGAGACCATCAGCTCCCCCGAGGAAAAGGTGTCGCTCAAAGGCACAGCTGCCAGTACCGAGATCTTCGGTGGCTGGTAGTCCCGGGGATCATTTGTTTCTGAGAGTTTTCAACTATATGCCTGGCAATGCATTGGTTTTAATTGCACAGGCAGTGAGAAGGAAAATCATCCCTTTCCCAATAGCTTCTGGACAAGCAAATCATACCATCCAGTGGGACACATTTTAAGGGACCCCTGCAACTTGGAAGTCTGCTTGCGGTTTAGTGTAGGGTTAATGCCCTTCAAAGACGCAGGCATTTAGGTAAATTTTGACACAGCTACAGCCTTGTGATTTCCATTTCCCTTTGGGGGTTGCGCCACACTGTTGTGGTTTAACCCCAGCTGGCAGGTAAGCACCACACAGCCGCTCGCTCACCCTCCCCACCCCTGCAGTGGGGTGAGGGAGAGAATCGGGGGGAAAAAAAAAGTAAAATTCATGGGCTGAGATAAAGGCATTTTAATAGGACAGAAAAGGAAGGGGAAATAGTAATAACAATACTAACAGAAAATGCAAAATAGGCGATGCACAATGCAGTTGCTCACCACACACCGACCGATGCCCAGCCCATCCCCGAGCAGCGATCGCTGCCCCCCGGCCAACTCCCCCAGCTTCTATACGGAGCGTGACGCCGTATGGTATGGAATAGCCCTGTGGGCAGGTTGGGGCAGCTGGCCTGGCTGTGCCCCCTCCCAGCTCCTTGTGCCCCTGGCAGAGCATAGGCAGCTGGAAAGTCCTTGCCTAGTGTAGGCACTGCTCAGCAACAACTAAACCATCAGGGTGTATCAGCATTGTTCTCATGCCAAGTCCAAAACACAGCACTGTAAGCAGCTACTAGGAAGAAAATTAACTCTATCCCAGCTGAAACCAGGACACACATGCATATCATTTAAATCAACAGAGTGCCTGACTAGTACTGGCTGAGCTGACAACTCTCCCCACACAAGGGAACAGAAGTGTAACTCCCTTCAAGGCCTTCCCCATGCTGGTGAGAGCTCCCGTCCCAGCACACTACTGCAGTCCCCTTGGTGGACCCCTGAAGAAAAATATCCTCACTGTTAAACTTGAAGTATCTAAATGTTCTAATTACTTCTCTGTATTAAGTTTCCTCCACAGCTGTTTTGCTTTCTTTCCATCAGCTGATAGACTGATGCTTCTGTGTGTGCGAGCCTGAAGAGGCGGGCCTGCTCCCTGCATGGGTACCAGGGGAGTGGTTTCCCTGGCAACACCATCACGTGAAAGCCCGCTGGATATCCGGCTACTCCTCCGACTTTTTCTACTTTAGCTATGTGGATAGCCGAACTGGGTACCAAGTACCCAAATCAAATCAATTGCAGCAGAAAGAGCAGGGCTGAACAGAAAAATATCAAAGACGCTACGGTTCTGTTCTTTGCTGTTCAGTTTAAGCGAAGACAGGTTTTGCAGATAGGTAGCATTTTAAAGCAATTTTTTTTTTTTTTTAAATTGGTCTCCCTGAAATATATTTTTTTTTTCTTCAAATGTAGAATGATCTGTATTTCTTCTGTATACACAGTTTCTTGGGAATCTTTTTCTTGAATGCGGATTTAAAACGTACAAAATTTTAAGTAGCATTTTACATTTTTTTCTGCCTCCCAGAGGTCGTTCATATGTTCTTTTGTGGTTTTTATAAGGTTCATTTTAACAACACTTTTAAAATGAACAAATCAAAATGTTATTATTTTTTCCCTAGTGGGTTTTGCCAATACAAAACAGCTGATATTGTTTTAATATGTAGAGCTTATTTTGCTGTCTGATACGAAATGAGAAAAAACAGGAAAAAAATCCAGTATTGCGTTAATCTAATGAAACCTTTGCTGATATTTGCTAGATATTTTGCTGATATTTGCTTGAAAAATGGTCTTTGCTCTCCTTAGTGCAATACTGATCTTATTGAAATATCTACTAGGAAGACTTTTCACAACCTTTGGGTTGTTTCTGATAATACAGTAAAAAGAGTCTGTCACGTATGTATTGTGTTTC
>VZTL01075135.1:21236-60921 GCA_013400535.1 Scopus umbretta
ACCAGGGGAGTGGTTTCCCTGGCAACACCATCACGTGAAAGCCCGCTGGATATCCGGCTACTCCTCCGACTTTTTCTACTTTAGCTATGTGGATAGCCGAACTGGGTACCAAGTACCCAAATCAAATCAATTGCAGCAGAAAGAGCAGGGCTGAACAGAAAAATATCAAAGACGCTACGGTTCTGTTCTTTGCTGTTCAGTTTAAGCGAAGACAGGTTTTGCAGATAGGTAGCATTTTAAAGCAATTTTTTTTTTTTTTTAAATTGGTCTCCCTGAAATATATTTTTTTTTTCTTCAAATGTAGAATGATCTGTATTTCTTCTGTATACACAGTTTCTTGGGAATCTTTTTCTTGAATGCGGATTTAAAACGTACAAAATTTTAAGTAGCATTTTACATTTTTTTCTGCCTCCCAGAGGTCGTTCATATGTTCTTTTGTGGTTTTTATAAGGTTCATTTTAACAACACTTTTAAAATGAACAAATCAAAATGTTATTATTTTTTCCCTAGTGGGTTTTGCCAATACAAAACAGCTGATATTGTTTTAATATGTAGAGCTTATTTTGCTGTCTGATACGAAATGAGAAAAAACAGGAAAAAAATCCAGTATTGCGTTAATCTAATGAAACCTTTGCTGATATTTGCTAGATATTTTGCTGATATTTGCTTGAAAAATGGTCTTTGCTCTCCTTAGTGCAATACTGATCTTATTGAAATATCTACTAGGAAGACTTTTCACAACCTTTGGGTTGTTTCTGATAATACAGTAAAAAGAGTCTGTCACGTATGTATTGTGTTTCGAAACAGTTCTGCACCTCCTGCATTTTCTTTCTACAGAACTCTGTTTTAACTTTGGTCAAAAAATGGAGATGCATAGCTGATCTGCATCAGGTAAAGACCTGACGCGTCAAGTTTTTGATCTGGTCAGCCATATAGCCGTGAACTTGGATACGCCCATTTAACTCGGAGAAAATCACATGCCCAGATGAAAAACATAAGCAAGAGAACATGCCCGTTGGGCACAGAGGAGCATAGATTATGCTTTATAGCACAGCAGCACAGAGAAGGAGAACAGCAAAGAAAAAGGTCTGTATTTAACTGTCCAGACCTACAAAAGGAGTCCATGTCTGTTCATTCTGTAACCTAACTTCTTAAGTTGGACTCGATGATCCTTACGGGTCCCTTCCAACTCGGGATACTCTATGGTTCTAAGTTTTGGCCACCGATGTTCCCTGCACGCCTACGAAACTGTCGCTCGTATCCCAAACTGCCATAAGCCCAGCTTAGCGGGTGAAGATGTCTCCGTGAAGATCGCTTGCAATGCACAGCCTAGGCATTCCTACAGCTAAATCCTGTGAGGATCAAGACCGGTAGGCTCGGTAACCTAGAAAATACAGGAAATCTGCCTAAAACCAAGGCACACATTCCATGGCACTGGCCCCACTCTTGTTAAACTACAGAAGAGTGCAGAAATCAATGACTCACTGTAACATACAAAGGCTGAAGCTTCTCTGCCTAGGGAAATTTTGATTGCCTGTCTGCTTTCAGCTGAGGACCCCTTACAGTATCACTTCAGAGGAAAAGCATAGTCAAAGCGGACAGTTTCTGCACTGACACTGCATCACTGTACGAAAGAAAAAGTCAAATAGCTGTCTGAATAAAACATACATTCGCTGCCTGTTTTGGGAGAGTTCTTCAATTGCACTTCAAGGAGAGGCAATGAAATTTCGCCAGATTTGTGGGTGTACCAAAATATACAATAGCCAACATTTTGCCTACTAAAAAAAAAAAAAAAAGCCTTTGTGAAAATGCTGACTTTGCTTTTGGAAGAAAATTATTTTTCAATTCATCTCTTTGCCAGAAATCTAGTCTGTCGTCAGTAGTGTCTCAACACTATCGTCACCATCTTCATCACAACTTTCCCGTGCGCTGAAGAATCATTTTTGAGCAAAACAGAGGAGAGCTGCTTCCCCTCAGCCAGCGTAGCACTGCTTCTGTTGCTGCCATCCAGGACCCCAGCGCAGGACACCTCCCAGAACCACAGCCACTGCAATATCATTAGTACCAAATGCATTGCTTTTCACTTCACGCTTCAAGTGAATGCAGCACTGGGGTAGAAATTTAAACCTTGCCTTTAATGTAAAGACTTTCGTTAGTCTTAAGATCTAACGACAGAATGAAAGCAGGAAAGAGAACATTTCTGTGGCAGGACAGGGACTCTGTAAATCAGCATCACCACAGCCTGCCTCAGTCTGTCACAGGTACAAAATTCTTCCAACCGAGGAAGTTCAGATTCCCTTCCTCACCTGCGGAACTGAACCTGGACTATTCTACATTACAGGAACAATGTCTGTCACTCACCACCTGCATTACCTCAGGAAATCTAAAGGAATTAATGTTCTGAAACTGGACAAAAGAACAGCCTTTCTTTATTTCTGCTTGAATTCTTAGACTGCATTAATGTATGAAGTGAAATGCATTTACTGAATTCAGTATTAATCCTAAGTTCCCTATACCTTCACTTTTATAGAACCCTATTCTTTATGAAAAACATTTTTAGAGGAAAAGGAAAAAAAAAAAACATTAATCTAGTCCATATAATACTTTACTAAGTTTTTATATTTATGTTTTTTCCTTCCTAAATAAAATTTGTTCAATTTGTTTTAATAGAAGCACTTTAGTACTGCAATTCTAAAGCACTATATATGTGTACCATTACTATGAACAAGCAAATATTGATTCTAAGAGCATATAAACCCAAAACAGTTCAATAAAGTCTTCTTCAGCATCAGTAGTAAGTCATATCCAATACAAATTAATGATTTTAAGGACATGTACTAAATATACACTGCTTATTTGAGGTCAGTTTGGCAATTTGTTTCACAACCAGTGGAATTCGACAAAGTTATTTTATATTAGCATAATGTCAAACAGTATTAGACAACTTTGATTAAATGAGTTTTTGGCAGAGAAATTGCAAAGAACAAACATATATTTTGGCAGACAGGATTATAACATCTCCCACGGGTGGAATTGTGGTACTCTTTTGTGATGGGAGACATTCAGTGTTTCAATGAAGAGTACTTCAACAGATGAGCTTCGCAACACTGGCAAAGAAAGGGAGGGTTTTGCATTATTTTCATGCGTGTTCCTTTTGCCTGCCACCCACCCACATACTTCACTATAAACAGCAGAAACATGCAGAGGCGGTGGTGTAGAGATAGCCACGTGCAATTTCTACTCGCATCTCCTCCAAAAGTCACCCAGAATGACCTGGCTGAAGAGAGAAATAGCAGAGGACGCTCCTGCATCCAGTGGCCTCCTGGGATGGAGAGGTGTGTGGGGGGGGAACTAGAAAGAGAGGATGTTGTGGCATCTTGGGGGGAATGGCTCAGAGAGACAAGTCGTAGAGCACTGAAAGCAGGCAGCCAGGCCGTCCTGCATCTCCAAAGGGTACAGGGCTCGCAGCCTTTCAGCAGCTGAAGCGCATTCCAACGCCCCAGTGTCCAGCACGTAATCTGGAAACAAATCCCAGAAAAGCATTAAAATGCTATTACACCCATGCAACCCTTGGCAGCCATATATGCCATTTTCTGCAAACACAGTGTTAATATTATGCTCCTTATGCTTCTTTGTCCTCTGAGTTTGTACGTGTATAAATTAATTCCCTAGTATTTGACTGTGGGGACTCACCGTTACCCACCCAGTAAAATTTTGAATTTATTTGGTTGCACCTCAGTGTGCGTACATGGGTACAGACATGCATAAAATACAATAAAAATACAATAAAAAATGCAGGGTGTAGTACTGAAAACTGCTCCTTGCCACGACTGTCACCTCAGTTTCAGAGACAGCACTTGTAATACAGGCACCGCCTTTAAGAATGCAGAAGATTGAACCAAAAAAACTTTTGGAAACTTTTTTTCCAAAAAAACTTTTGGAAAACCAAAGCCAAATACTGGACACTCCATCCAACAAACCTGCCTAAGGTGATCTAATTTTTTTTTTTTTTTTTAACTTAATATGAATAAATACCTTCCCATGAAAACCTACAATCATCCTAATGCCTAAAAGAATTTTCTAAGTTTATTTTTCAGGAGTTTTATAGTTCTGACTGAAAATCCACAAAATCATACACAAGCAGAAACTTAAACCTATTTTCTTTCAGTTCATTTGTGTCAATGAGAAGCATGTTTCTGAATTCAGAACAGTTTCTGTCTGTGAGTTTGAACTGTCTGTCCGTAACCGTCCTATCTACTTTAGATGAGGTAATTCTAGTTACAGCTCTTCTACTAATGTGGGAATATGAACTTTCAAATTACAATCGTCCCCCAAAAAAACCCAAAACAAACCCTCCCACGCTAGAGGTAAAATATTTCACTAGGAACAGCAGAAAGCCTCTAATGCAGCTGCCCTTGTGTAAACCATTTTAAAGAGCAAACTATGTCCAGGAAACACAAGAACATTCAAGAAGTCTGTCTTTTACAGATGGCTCCAGTGATTGCTGTTGTCTCAGGGTGTTATGATTTATCGTTTAATCATTTAGGACTGGCAGCTTCTGGAAGGTAATAACATTAAAGGGCACAGGTTAGCTTGTATAGCATTGCCAAACACTTTTTACACTGCTAAAACTTTTGTTAAATGTGTAAATCATTTCGAGCTTGTAAATGTCAAGACTTCAGCGCTCCCGTACTACAACCTGAGCAGCAGTTGGCAGAATTATCAGCTGCGCCCCCGGATGGCGAAGTTTGTGCCTCTAATTCACCAGGCTCTAGAGAAAATACATCGAATGTGAAATTTATGATATGCAACAGCTCAAATTCATGTTGTATTTCTCTTAAAATCTGAACCGAATTTTGAGATGAGAAAATCTGTACTACAGAGCTTTCAAGAATCAGTCTGGAACTTCTTTCTCCAATGTTTATTGGTGCTTCACTGAGCTGGATGTAGCGAAAAACATGTAGGCAACCTTGAAAATTGTTCGTCAATCTCTTCATGGAGATTAAGGTCACCCATAAAATATAAAGAGAACTGCATTAGTGAGCAAATAGATACAGTAAATTTAAACACCTTTGCATTACGAGTGCCAAAGCAGTCACGCTGCAGCGTTACGGCTAACAGCATGGGAACTGCCGTATGAGACATACCGATCTCTAACCCACAATCACGGTACTGGAAGTAAGTTCTGATGACAGCAGTAACTTCTCCTCAACGCACCAAGTTAACAGCGGAAGGGGGAGGACACACCTTGCCATTCCTAAGGCGCTCCTAAGGAGAAGTGTGGTAAACCTACATTTATCAAAAGATGAGTGGATGACACAGAGTTTTGTGGGGTTTTTTTTCCATATAAACAAGCTAGCTGGCACTCCCTAGTGACATCCGAAACTGAAAATATCCTTCTGCTTCACAGTTTAAATATGGCTTCTCAACTGTTCCCATGACATAGCACTTAGACTTGATAATCTTGTGTTTCTGTTGATCTAGTTTTGATCTCACCAAAATACTGTGACTCATGAGGAAACCAGGCCAAAGCTCTCAGTACGGACTACCTCAGAAAAGACCAGAAGCAGAGCTCCAGCCGTAGCACAAAACCTGCAAAAACGGATGAGCAATCGGCGTGCGTGCAAAGGCATGACTAACCAGTCAACGATGGCTAGCACAGATGTTTAGACTTCTTAACCTTTCTGAAGCAAAATCACAGAATGAAAGTCTCTCATATTCACAAGCCCAGGACTGATCACCTCAATGACTTTCATATGGACAAGCTTTGCCAGAGAGTTCTACACTCTCTCTCCTCTCTGTGCTAACCACAAGGAACACATTTTCCGAAAAAAGCAATTCTAGAAACTTTGTTTGATCATGTTAAGAAAAACTCCGTGACCCGTGTTTAAATATTGTTACCCAAAACAAACACTAGCCCATAATCAAGCCTTTGCTTAGCTAATGAAGGCTCTGTGAATGCTGATTTCACACAGCGATGAAGTTTTATATATGTAGCAGTTTTGTAACTGCCATGAAGACCCCATTCTTAAAGGAAGATCTTCCTGCCAGCATGGGATAGCGTCTGATGGAAAGACCTGTGCGTGAAGAGGCAAAAGATGTAACTAGGCAGAAATAAGTCTGTATAAATCTTGCTGCAAAAAAAATTTAAAAAATGAGTAAAGCCATAAATAGTGGAAGTGAAACCAAAATCACTGTGCTTAATTAAATTTAAAAAGGAAATGCAAAGGAGTCATTTGTGATTGAAGAAGGGGTGAAAAAACACAGAAGGAAAAAAAAGAGACATTTGCAACATACACTACCACACAGTAAAGAGGACAGCGATTTGCCTTCTGCAAAGGACCATTTAGGAAGAGGTCCTAATAATTGCATGCAGTTTGGGCATTAAAAGTGCTTTTTCCTTCTGCAACTACCCCAAGTTGGAGACCCATCAAATACTAAGAGATCCTAGGATTTGCCTTGTTCTGGTATGCATCGTTACTTCCTACCAGCATAATCCATAACCTCGCATTTCACACCACATCGTTACATTTTTTTTTCTCTACTGATCTGGCCCTGAACTTCAGCCAATGCTACCTGCGCTGCATTCAGGATGCGGTGCTCCCTCCCTCCCTCTCTCCTTACAGCTAAACACACAGCTATCATATACAACTTCCAGCTGATAACTTTCACATGATACAACTTTCAGATGGTAACTGTGTGTTTAACTGTAAGGAGAGGGTAAGTTGCATGCGCAGCTTTGTATTTCAGACAAGAAAATATACACATTTACTCTGTGTTCCTTTATTTCCTCGCCCATCACTGACAATGACTTGTGCAAACATTAATTTTTTTAACTATTCAAGCAATATAAATGAAATGTGTTCAAACAATGGAAACTCTTGTTTTGCTCTCTGGATGAAAGAGAGAATAGAAACCTGAGAATTGGAGGTCGTATTAGAATAATCAAAAAGACCATATTGCTTCATGCTTTTGCTAGAGGTTAACTCTGCATCAGCAAGCACATATTCTGTGTCCAAAGAAATTTTAAAAATATGTAAACAATGGTACTTTCTACATTTCTTTGAGCTTTTTCAACAGCATAGCGTACATCTACGTGAGTGTTATCTGTAACACACTTAACATATAGGAAGAGTTGAGAATTTTGACGGTACATGTAATGAATTAGTTTTTGAGAATATGAGCAGTAGTGATTAAATGCCAAAGAAGCGATCTTCCTGAATGGCAAAGTGGGACATCTGTTCCTTTGCTTTCCAGTCTGCTTTTCTTTCTGTCAATTTGTAGCGTTTTCTCTGCTCCATCCACAGCATCCCAATTTTCCTTCCTTCCCTGTAACCGGTTCAGCTTGGCAACTTCCTGCTTTCCTGTCTCAGACCACATTTTCACTTTGCTTCCCTAACAAATGGCATTTGGGCATTGTTTCTTCGCGTTCCCAAATATGCATGTTTCTTCTCTTTTTCTTTTTTCATAGGGATTCTCCACGTGCTCAGGGACCGCTGTGAGATCCTTCAAATCTGCTCAGCAAAGGCAGCATTAGCACATCAGCCTGTGTGATTTATGATAAGGATATGGTGGAGTAGAGGCAGGCAGAGGTCTGGCTGGCTAGCTGGCCAAGCTGATGCAGGGAACACCTCACCCTTCTCTGATACCAAACATTTCGTTTAGTGTCACAAAGATTACTTGCATGGCTGAAGGCCAATTACACACGCGGCTAGAAGCTGCAACGCATGTGAGGGCATCACGCTAGCAGGAGTAAGGGTAACTGACCCTTGAATCATTTGAAATGATACAGTCCCTCAAGCGTCCTGGCAAGGACTAGCTGGGTGGAGGCAACGTTCATGTCGGCAGCATCTCTGAGCCACATAAAAGCCCTAGCATCTTCATTTTCCTCACAAGCTCCTTCTCCCAGCAGAAGTTAATCTACCTGTTTTACAATTCAAGACTCGGCATCCCAACAGTTATAAAACCTGATTCAGAGTTCCCATTAATAACCACAAAAGAATGCAACAGAAGGTGCTGTAAAAACAAATAAAAAGAAATAGACCGGGAGCTTTTGGAACCAAAATCCACAGTTACGACAAGTATGTAAACAAATTAAGGGAGGGGAGAGAGATATGTAGCAAAGAAGCAGTAAGTATGAATGTTTTTAGTGCTCACTATGCTCAAACTGGCCCCAGCTTGCTAGCAGCCCAGTATCAAGGCTGGATAACAATAAATTGCAGACATCCGACACAGACAGGTTTTAAAGGGGAACTATGAAATAGAGAGGGAATGACACAGAACAAGGATGGTGTAGGACAGAAATTCACACTCCCAAAGCAGCTACATATAAAAAAACCAGAGAAGTGATGGTATGAAAAGTGTGGGGAGGAATCAGATGATTAAGACAAACAGTATGGGCACAGCAATAGTCACAGCAGTGATCTCAGGACAGGACATTACAGAATCCCCCATCCATGCCGACAGCTTGTAAAGATGAAGACAAAAAGACTGTATTTTTACACAGGAAGGGAGTCAGAGGCGAGATTTAAACCGCGTGAGGGGGTGAAGACAATGACAGGGGATGCTGGCCAGTCCTATTGGAATATGACTGATAATCTAGTATCTGCAATTTCCATTTCTAAGGTAATTTCTTTCTAAGAGAACAAAATGTTCCAGAAGCAGAATAAATATACTGTGCCATTCATTAATGACACAGACTCAAACAGATGTCTTATTTCTAATTAACACATATCCTCTAAAATTATTCACGTGTACCCCTTCCTGGGATTGTTTTCGAAGAAGAACAGGTGAACGATGTCTCAGACGAAACAGTTTCACATAACATCCTCTCGGTTTCTGTACTCTCAGGCACACGGACCAGCCCCTCTTAGTTATGCTCCTCTCTGTACTGGCCAATCAATCAAAATCAATTAAATTTTTCATAAAATCTTAACCTTGCCGCACAATATTGAAGAATCTTCACTACGAAGACAATTTGCATAATTTTCATATGAGGAGTAAGTTACCAATAGCAGAGAACATGCAACTTTCCAACACAAAAAGAAAAACCTGCAATCACAGCTGCTTAAAAATTTTCACCGTTAAAATATTTAGTCAATGCCATGCACTGTGGTAAAGTTATTGCCTAAGCCGGACAAGTTTCAGTAAGTACCTAAAAGGTAATTTAATGGCAGTATTTTAGAACAGGTCTCATTATTATACTATGACATGGAACTCGGGACTCTCTACCTAGATCATAAATCAAGACAGCCAATTAAAAGATGCGTACGGAATGTCTGATACAATTTAAACTTTGGTGAGCTTAAAACACTATACACTCTGTTAATTGAAAAGATGCTGCATGGATAAGAGGCCTCATTATGAGCCTCAGATCAATACATTTATTTTAGCTCTCTTTACAGACATTCCTAATGCAGCTATCACTGTGAGATCTGACAGTTAAGTATTCTGTTATGTGGGCAGAAGCAAAAAGCCATTCACATTGTCCATTTTCCCAATTAAAGTGATTTCTCTTTTGCTGACTGGCTGTGTGAAAACAGTCTCTAGTTATGTTTACACAAGGTGAAAGTAAGCCTCCTCTCCCTCGGGCTAGGGTTTCCCTGGAAGCTGGTAGGAGTTAGAGCTGTAGGCGCGGAGGGGGGGGCAGCTTAGCGCCCTGCCAGGCTTAGTGCGCTAGATGAGGTAGGGACAAGGTTAGAGAAGGGCCAGGTCTGGCATGTGGGGAGTCCAAAATGCATGTTCAGGAGCAGGATTGGGACTGCTTAGCCTGGTGTGGGATGACAAAAGCATCTTCAAGCGCTCTCTTATCATGCCACGACCAGCAGAATTATGGCACTCAACTGCTCCTTCTCAAGCCACAAGCAATGAACACCAGGACTCCCTGCTCTCTGCAAAGTCCTGCTACACAGAACCTGGTGGAAGCATGTTTCAAAGGCCTTTGGCTGGCATATTTGCACAGTGCGGCAAATCCCTAAATCCAGGGATTTAAGGCCTAACCTGGTTGCATTTTAACAGTTCAGGTATACGAGGAGGTATATGATCTCCTGCCTTTGAATTTCAAACCCTGCTGCTTCCACAGAAAAGCAGCACCTCCTGACAACTTGTTTCCCCGCTTTATTTTATTCTGTTGGAATGGGTTAGTCTAATGCTACTTTATTAAAAGTACCCTTCTTGGGTTTCTTCATGCAGCTCTGGCTGTCAATTTTCTTCCTTCCTATTTATAAATAATGCTTCCTATTTATCCTAAACAGCAAGTCATTCTACTCTCCAACTTCACAAGCTGTCAATTGCAAACACTAATATAAAGCCCAGTCTCTTAGAGCTTTAAAATAAGCCTAAGAGATAACTGCAAATTAGCCATAATGCACCTCACAACAGCTCTGCAGAACACTCAAGTGAAAATTAACACTTCAGTTGCTGCAAAAGCTTGATAGAAAACCTTGCCAGCTGTGCCCTCGCCGCAGCCACCGCCGCATGGCAGACCCTGTGAATTCAGTCATACCGTTAATGCAGGGTGAGGAATAATAAGAGGACCGAGTATCTGTGCGCCAACTCTCACGCAGAGCCAGCCTCACAACCTGCTACAACGGCAACTACTTGAAAACCACTGCTCAGTCAGTGAGTACTGGAACTCAGCGTGCATCAGGTTCCTGTGCAAGACTGCCAACGTCCACGATGTTTTCCATACCTCCCCGGAATGCCTATGAATGCAATCCGTGCTACGAGTGCAGCTTTAAACATAGCGCTCGCGTCACCTAACGCGGTGGGTCAGAGCACGCCACGTGCAAGATGCTGCCTTTCTCTGTTCGCTGGGAGGACACTGAGAGTGGCTAAGTTAGCTGCCTCAAACAGCACGGACTATTGCCCGAAACAGACCCAGCTGCGACTGCAAAATAAACACTTGCCTGAAGAAAAAGCATGCAGCAGTCGGTATTTTAACATAAAACCCTTGAGAATTTAATCCCACTTTGTATTTATCTGAGCAGCTCCGATGAATGGAAAAGGGTTACTTGGTTGAACAAGAATCCATTTGGTGAAAGCTTTTAATTAAACTTGCATTGACAAAGTCAGAAATGGTAAAAGAGGTTTGTTGGGGTTTTTTTGTTTTGTTTTGTTTTGTTTTTTTTAATAAAGTACTGGATCAACCACAATAGTGACTGTTACAGCCTTACAGAAAACAATGACTAGGACAAGCTGGAGCATGAGAAATTGTTTTAGTGAGACTGAATGTGTCACGGAGGCTTTTCTCCCATTCTGCTCTAAGCGGTTCATTCTTGGCTTAGAGCGGTTCATTCCCGTGGCTACCTGCACCAAATATACAGCTGATGCACATGCACAGCATCAGCACAGCAACATTCCCGACTAAGCTTTGTTACTATCATGCCTTGTAGCTCAGGCCCCAGGCAGGTTATAGCCCAGAACAAGCCTCTCAAGCACCCGAAAAGCAGTTGCAGGTGGATCAAAAGTATTTGTGAATACTTCACATTTGGAAAACAATTCTAGAAAAAAAATCTGAAATAAGCAAAACATTTTAGTTTTTCAATTTCAAGCATCTTGTCTCAAAAACTAATCTCAGTTAAAAATTCTGAAATTGAAGTTTATTTAATTTTTGAAGGCCAAACCAAACAAAAGAAACCAAAACAATTCTTCGTGTTTTTCTTTGGGTGAAGGGGGAAGGGAAGAAAAACAATGGCTAAGCTGGTGATTAGCAATATGAATTCTTGGTTTTATTTTTCTGGTTCAGTCAGAAAATTTTTTTAAAAAAAAAAAAGAGCTCAAATTACAGTTTGATTTTTGATCATAGGCTCTGAAAGTAGTATTTAGATATTCAGTAGCAAAATAAAACTTAGAAACTAATACTAAGTAAGACTTTGTCGTTTAAGACAAGCACAACATTATTAAAATCTGAAAAGATTTACAGGAACAGGTTAAGTGCTTATTTCCCCTTCTCCATCCCACTTGCAATACTTGTCATGAGAAGGGATTGTTTTCATCCCTTGTTTCAATTTTTGCTGTAGTGGAAGGTATCTGAATGTTAATACCCGCAGTATGCACCAAACCACAGTGCCGTATAGAATTGTTTTGACCTTTTCAATATTCTACATTTTGAAGAACTCACCCTTTCAGCCGTGCACCAGCTCCCCCACTTACAACCTCACCAGCCGTGGGGGAAGCAAGGGAATGTCTGGTGAGAACTGAAAGAGCCTGTGAAAATACACTCCAAGAAAAAGAGAATCTAGTGAAGAAGGAATATCCAACCCATTCCTGTGACAAAGATGAGAGAAGAATGGAAAACGTCATAAAACTAATTCATTCTCTTCAGAAAGCCAGGAAGGGAAATAACACATCTTGTTAGACTACCCTGCTTGCAAATCCCCTAGATCTGGCTTGGGTTCTCCAATAAAAACACCAGAATTTACAGCCTTTTGAAAAATCTACTTGTAAATAAGCCAGGCTTACGATAACTTTCACAGATTTTAAGTTATTGCTCCAGAAAAATGAAGTATGACAAAGAACCCTCACATACGCTCGATGCGTACTGTTTTTAACAGGACGTACTTGAGGTGGGCCTGGAAGAGGCATAGCTCCTCCGGGGCAGGGACCGGGGCCATCAGGGTGCCCCTGCCAAAGCACAAGGTGCTCGCTGGTATGCAAACTAACTGCAGCGGGCAATCCTGCCAGGCAGTACGGATGCCACTGTCACCTATTAGATTCGAAGGCAAAGCTCCAATTGGTATTTTACGAGTAACAGAAAGGAGAAAACACCTTCCCCTCCGCCGTGTCCCTCATTCTCACAGACACAGAGCGAAACAGTCCTTAGTACAAAGGGAGTGAAAGACTTTCAGGTCGTAACTTGGAAGATGATGACGACAACGAGCGCAGTTTCACATCTAGCCAACATTACCTCACGTTCAGAAAAAACTGAAGCAGATCGGAATCAACTCTCAACACTGCTAAAACCAGCATCAACTGTAAAGGAACATACAGGGTGTAAGAAGGGTGCTTATACGTAAAGGCTGGCAACCCGTTTCCATTTCACAGGCAGCAGCCTTTGCCTCAAGCAGAGGAAGTGTGGGGAATAGCGACCTGCCCAATGCAGCTCTCTCCTTTCTCTGGCAGGTGCCTAGCTGCTGGGTTACAGAACCATTTTCTCCCGTTTCATGTGTATCTGTGAATTTTAAACTCTCTTCTTTACAGTGGCACAGCTTGAAAGACAAGGAGTCCCTATTGCAGCCATTTCTTCTCATCGTTAGCAGAGCTGAAACATAGTGCCCCGCATGCTGAAAAGTGAATTAATCTCTCCATAAGGTGTAACAATTTTGCATCTCAAAAACATTTATTTATGCTACTTTCTCTGTTTCCTGGCATTAAAGAGGGTGGTGCTGCTGGGGTGATCAATTCCTATAACGAAGAAATACGGACTACTGGCTTGAGATCCCATTTTTGTTTCAAGAAACTGGCAAATCCCGTTTAAAGACATGATGGAAATGTTTTTCATGAATGACAGTGCGCCCAAGCAGTAACGTGCAAACAGGTACAGATATCATGAAAGCAGTTCACAAGCTAACAAAGAAAATATGTGTCTTCACTCATCTAAACGTTACAACTTCTTATTTGCTATACCTATTAGAATCACTGACAGTTAAAAGGTCATGGAATCCCAGTGCCATTACAGTACACAATGACTGACTTCATTTTTTTGCATGCTGTTCAGTGCTCGACGGATTAGCATTTTTCTTCCAAGTGGTAATTTCTGCGCAGATACAAAGCAACCATAAAGGTTTTTGAGATCCCAGGCTGAGACCTTTTCAAGACTCCACAAGTTAAACAAAGTTACGTGGTTATTACCGCATCGGAGCAACATGACTAAGAGCTGTCACTCACTGAGGATGTTCTTCTCAGAGGTGACACGCAACCTGTCTCTCCAGGGCAGGGCTCTGGGTCAGCATGTGACAGTGCTCAGGGAAGCCAAAAAGTCTTGCATGCGTGTGGGAGGACAGGTAAAGTCTGTCTTACTGGGGCCGAACGAGCCAACCAAATACGCACCAGAATCGGGCAGAGAGCGAATGAATCTTTGTGCTTTACATCTTGCTGAAGCCACAGTTTTATTACCACGACTCATCTGTTAGTACCTGTGATAACCCCTACGTGAGAGGTCATAGTCTCCTTGTAACCATTTGGCAGAAGGCAGCAAGTACTCCCTCGTTCACCCATCTCCACAAAACGCATGCACGCTCCCTGCCCACATCCCACTGCCTGCTCTCTCTACCTGCTCATTGCTTCAAGGTTAAGGAACAGAGCTACGTTAAGGACCTGGAGGGAGTTTCCTCCACTCTATTAATCAAGAGTGTCCTCTACCCTTCTTCCCTCTTTGGGACAACGGAAGAATCTGACATCAAGCAATACTGCTGCTTAGCTCCTTCCTCTCCAGCCTGCCTCTTTATTAGAAAATTAGCTCAACCCTCACTAACACCTTCTGGAACGCGCTCACTATGTTTTTTGTTTTTTCATAGGCATGCTTCCATATCTATGCGTGACATAGGGTAAATTACTGATTCAGATCATTATCACGTAGCTCCTGGGAGCTCCCTGAGATTGCTGCTGCACCTCGTACTACTCAAACTCGGCATAACAGCCAAACTACTCAGCTCATCCCAATGAATCACATCCACAACGTGCTCTGAACATTGTTCTGAAAAGAGCTGTATTTCATTATACAGCTTCATGATCTAGTAATTTTAATATTTAAAATCCAGGCTTCAGTGTATAGCTGGGTATCACGTCTAACTAGAGCATTTTCATCACAAACTGTCCGAAAAGTTCACCCCCTTCTGCTTGAGATCTCCTCTTCTCAGCAATTAGTTTACACATTTCTAAAGTCACTTTTACAAAATACTGCCATTCTCATCCTCCTCTGCAAAATCTCTTTCAGGGACATTTTCCCTTTTTGTTAACAATGATCATGCCTATTTACATCTTGACTGCAGTCAATTTTCTATTACAAAAAGTTTAAATAACCTCCACTGCAGTCTTTATTTTTTTGCTCAACCTTCTTGCAGTTCAATACAACTGTCCATCTCACCTTTATTTTACGCTCTCTTACCCTCCACAGTTTGACAAATAAGACTCTCAAACTTTAGTTTTAGAAATCTAAAATACTTTGGTTTCTTTCTACCCAGACATCTGCAATAGCAAGAGCTGTATGTCCGAATGAAAGGCCCTAACTACCGCAAATCAGAACGGAAAGGGAAAAAAAAAAAACCCAACCACACAACGCTCACCACAGGATCCTCATTCCTCTTCTTGCTTTCTGAGAGTTTCAATTGCTCTCCTCACTCTTCTCATACTATTGCTTGCCTCTTTGCAGTCCTTTCTCTTTAAAATGCCCAGCTGAGACGCTGTTTATGGATTAAGTTCTTTTCAGCTGGGCCTGTGACTTTTTCCTGCTGAGGTAATAATTTTAATTATCTGCTTTTTTCTCACTTATTTGCACAGCCTGTGACCATCAGCAAGTCATTAATGCAGGCATGCACAGGTAAGTATCCAAAAAGATACTCTATTTCACAGCGTAAGTTTTCCCTATGAATATTTTGGTTCTTAAAGAATATCTTGCTCTATTATCATCACATCGCCTGTATGAGGACGATGTGACTCACATTGTCCTGTTCTTCAGTCAGTCAATACTAAAATCAATACAAATGTGACACTATGGCAGAAAGAGCCAAATGGCATATGAAAATGGACTGAATATCAGATTTGTCTCATTCCTGAACTCAGTGATTTATAAAACCTGTAACGAATATAACATCACAGGGCATCAGAAAGGGCAAAGTATTTTGATGCCTCCTTACGTTTCATGCCATTCCACACATTTTCTGGCTCCAGCCCACTAAATAAAAGAAATGCAATTTAGAAACTGTTAATACAGCACTGATCTGATTAGGAGCATCATTCTGCTGGATGAAATGCACTTTCCATATGCCACAATCCACGTGATAGCAACAACGTCCCCTTCCAAGCTCAGGCAGGAGAGGATTAACAAGGCACAAGAGCTGCCTTTCGCCGTACCGGACGACCGCGGCCCACAGGCGCTGCCTCATTTCCACAGCCCTTTCCGTGAGCAGACATCTACCTGCTTCTCCACAGCAAGGGCGGTCCCCGCTGAGAGAAACTGAAGAGGGAAGAGCGTCTTCAAGGGAAATCTCATCCCGCGCCGGGGAAAAATGGAGAGACATCAAAGACAGTGTGAGCGCTGAGGGAGGCGACTGTGATCCGCCTTGAGCCTGGCACAGCGGGTGCCGGACAGCTGGGTGCCAGGTGGCACCAGCCTGCAGCCAATCGGAGAAGGGCACCTCTGCGCTGCGGCCAATCAGAGGAGCTGGCGGTGCTGTTGCCGAGGTAAGCGGCGGTGGGAGCTGCCAGGGGCGCAAGTGGAGAAGGTGAGGAGACGGACGCCTGGAAGGAAGGGGACAAGGGGACGTTGCTGGTGGCTGCTCCTGGAAGGAGGTGCTCTGCGCTGAGGAGGCACCTCCGCGGGGACTGCAGGGGATTCCCTGAGATGAGACTGTTTTGCCTTCAAGGCGTCCCATGTGAAAAGACTTGGAAGGGTTCTGTTTTGGGGCTCACCTCTGTGGTAGAAAAAGAACAGCTGAAGCTAAAGTGGTTAAACGAACACCAGTTATAAACAAGTACCAGTGCCTAGATGTCTGTCTCCCACCTCCTTTACAAACACAACCAACTCGTTTTTCTATACGTTCCCACCTCTTCAAAAACATCATGCCCTCAACTTTCACCTAAAACCAAAATTTCAACTGGTAGCGACTGTATTTTTTTCCACATTGACTATTTTTTTTTTTTTTTCCCCCATACCATTTGGAAAGGAAGTCCCATGGCAGATACAGTGACCCTGGCTGAAGAAGAGATCTGGTCAGTGTTAACATATGAGTTTCGAAGGGGATTGATTTTAAAAAGAAGAAAACCAAACAGTGTAAATAATTCTTTTTTCTTCCTTCTCAAATGTAAATAAATTTATCAATGCAATATTAAGGTGCATTTAATTATCTGAACATTTGGCTTTTTCCGTTGAAGAAAAAAAAAAAAAAAATCACTTTCTAATTCCAAAGATGACTAACAAACCGAGAGCACTGAAGCCTCCTGCAGTTCGCTTCTGTAAGCAGATGGAACCAACACAAAAATTCATGCTTTCATGGCTAATGTTCATCATATTTATCCTCTGCCCCACCAGAGTAAAAGCAGAAAATGCTAATGAAGAACTTTTCAAGATGTCAGATACAAGAAGCTTTTTGTACTCTGGCACATGCAACTGTTGTCATCCTATATGACGAAAATGGTCAGGGTATAAAAGATAAACAAAAACAGTCTCTGAAGACACATTACATTTTTTCAGTAAGTGTCATTTTCATTAATTCAAGAAGCGTAATAGACTTTTCCAGACCAGTTTATTCTTCGTTATCAATTTTATACCATGCCAGGTATGACAGTTTGTTCAAAACCATAAATTGAGATGTCAGCATATCTTCCAATTTTGAGTGTAAATTGTAAATATTTAATGAGCAGATTTAGAATCTTGACTTCTACATCTGTGTTTGATTTATTTGCTGATGTTGTCAGTACATTTTCCTTATACTTTATATTAATGTATTGAGCATCCTCCCTCACTCTATTTTCTTTCCAAATTTCTTCAACCTGCCAACGCTAGGACTAAGACACCTCATCTGTAAGGTCTCAGGCAATGGTCAAGAAAATCAATGCCTCCTCTCCCTTCCCTTCCTCAGGGCTAGCCCAGGACATTTTTGTGTATCACAAGATAAGCAGAATATACTTCAGCTTTGCAGAGTATCCACTTAACTCAAAGGGAATTTTCCCTACCTTTGTTTTCCGGGGAGTGGCGTAGAGTCCTTTTTCACTTTTTAGACTAGTCTGGACATTGCTCTATAATGCATTACTCTAAGAGAACACTCTTCTTGATGTTTCAGTTTTATGACAAAAAATTTCAAACACGAAGACATTAATTTTTCAACCCGCTAAATAATCCTAAATTAAATTTGCAATGACTCACTAAGAGCCAGAATGTTGTTCTGCCATTGGAGGAAACCACAAAAATCAGGGCAAAACACAGCAAAGTGACTACAATACGAGCCGCTGTTCCGGTCGGTCCATCCGTCTGTGACATGATGGCACCACGGTGCAATTGTGCCTGATGCCCTCAGGAAAGCCGTGGCGTCTGGCCATGCCATTCAGGGCCCNTGGAGACAGTGCACTGAAGAATACTGCTGGCACAAAGCACACTGTTTGCCCTAGCTATTAGCACTGAGGAGAGATTCTAGGCACACAGGATTTTGATAGAAAGGCATTGCCCAGTTCTCTACGTCCATATTCAGTTTCAATTTAATTCTTAGAGTGAAATCCTGGCACTGAAAGGCCAACGGAACAACTTCCCTTGGATTCAGTAGTAACAAAGCTTCCCCCTACATCGTTAATCTAGCGTATCATTCATTACAACTATAATTCAGAACAACCTGTCAGGAAATGGGAACAAATCCTGTAAACAGTTTTCATAAACTACGTGTTATTTCCATGTTCTTGATTGAAGCAACATATTAAGGACCCATGTTATAAGAACACAGTATGTACAATCTGGAAGAGAAAAAAGACAAAGAGAAGAGGAAAGGGAAAAGAAAAGAAGCATCACGTTTTGTATTTTCCACTATTATGCAAATGCTGAGAGAGTAAATGGCTAGGAATATTTATTTGATTGCATGGAGAAAAGAAATGACAAAAAAAACAGCCCTCTCCAACCTTTAGACATACCTGGCTTAGTTTTTTTCTGACATGAGTAATTAAAAGTATATATAAAGAATGTCCATACAGCATTTTAAAGATCTCCGGTGCAACACAATGCAGTCCCACCCCAAACGGGCAACGACATACAGCAAGAACACTTCTTTCAGAGTGAGTGACTGGGACTCATTGGAAAATAAATTATCATCACCCACATCAAACAGATGGTTTTGACAACCATCAGGCCGTTATCATCAACAGGAATCACCATGAGATTTTACATAGCTTGGATATTGTCTCTGTGCTATTATCAGTGACTTGGGGGTGAAAAACAAGATAATTAGTGACAAAGTTTGAGGTTGACAATAACAGTGGTGGAACAGCAAATATCAGTGGATGAATCGCTGGTGGAGAGTGTCCTGCATGGCTTGGTAAGCTGAGGATAAGGAAACAGCATGCTTTAGAATGCAGGCAAATATTAAGCCAGAGATCAAAAAAAAAAAGGATGCCCGACTTCCAAAATGGAGGATTCTATCCAGAGAAGCAATAACTTTGAAAACAGCTTGAGACAAGTGTTGTGAGAGCACAGGATTTCTGTATTTATTTTTAGATGACAGCCAATCCAAAAGTTAAAAGAAATTTTGCTCAGCCTGACTCATGATATGAGCTTAAACCCAAACAGTCTACCTGTAGGTTTTTCAGGTTTGTTTTATCCCTCTTCTACTGTTAAGTCAATCTCAAAATGCAAATCACCTTTGAAAAAAAATCCCTGCCCTTATGCCTCATCCTATCACTTCTTTTTCATCTGAACTATTCACTAAATTTTGCCTGGATTTGCAAATAGTTTTTAAACTTTCTCTATTCAATTAATAAAGTCTTCAGATAGCAAATACTGCTGTGTACTACTCATTTACTTAGTGTATCAAAGGGAAGGTGAGCATATGGGGACCAATATATAGGTCTAAGACATGGAAAAGATCCTTGAGGATTGGCTTTTCAGTCTAGAGGAGCAGCTGATGCTCTCCCATAAAAATGCCAGGGAAGAGCAGACAACAACATTAATGTAATAGAATTGCTGAGAGTGGCTTGCTTTCCTCCACAGCACACATCTGTTTAAGAACACACAGCAATCACTTCACTTGTACGTGAATTCACCAACACAAAAGCTGTGGGTGACTTGAGATCTCGCTCTGCTTGTTCCTTTGTTTTGTTCTTTACTGTGCTCTTCTCTGTGCCCCATTTCCTATAGGAACAGAAGCATTCTTTTCTTCTCATTCCCTATTGTGTTCATACACTACTGAGTCGATTACTTGATTATTATACTTTCCATTCCCCATGTAACCGTTTCTTGTGTTCCTAGTACACAGTTCTTCCCTTAAGACCCTCCACGCTGCTCCTTCTTTCTTGCAAAGTTAATTTTCTCCTCTCTTCCCTCCTGAAACCACTTCGTTCAACTTGTGTTCTTCTTCCCTGCTCATCACTCCTTCCTTTCTAAGGGCTCCTGCTCTTCATAGGAAGGATTGACCAAGTGCCCAGACTGAACTAGGATCTCCCTTTTTGTCTCTTCTTCTGGCATGCCTGCCCTTTAGTAGTTGCTTCCAGCCGTACTCCACCTTCACCTTTACTGTGTGCTCCCCAGAGAGCGAAAGAGCAAAACTGACAAGGTATCCTTTGAATTCGGAATACCTTCATAGCTGAGGGAGTGTTTTGACATACCTGAGATTTGAGTTTCAGGGATGCTGAGATCCCTTTCATTCCTCTAAGCAGGCACTCAATTTCTTATCACGTAAGAACAGGAAAGAGGAAGATAATGATGATTTATTTTTATGAGTGAAACACAATAATGAAATACAGCTGTAGTAATATGTTTTTTTTCTCAGGCGCTTATGAACTGGCGCTTGTTCACAGCAAGAAAAATATATTATCTAGGCAAAAAATGAGGCATTCTAAGCATCAGTCCCAACTTCTTACTTAGGGGTTGCCAGCAAGACAGGAGCAAAGGACACAGTCTGTGTGCAGACAAGGAAGCCAATTCCTTCTTCACAGCCACTTCACCGAGTCAGCAGATGCAACGTGTTTTCACAAGAGCCTCCTTCAGCTCCCTTCATATCTTTCCATGAGGATTATCGTCACTGGGCTAGATGGTGCCAAGGACAAAGGAAAAGCAAGGTGGTATTTTGAACAGCAAAGCTGTCATGGAGGACTTGCTAGAGATGTGAGTCAGACTGAGGCAAATCTTATTAGAAGCCAAAACAATTTAAGAAAGCTACATTGCAGCCATAGAACATAATTACAGAAGAACGAGAGAAAAAAAGCTAAATTTTGAAATCTAGACTATGTATAGCAATTTAGAAGCAGCAGGTGGGATAGGAAAATCCTTTCTATTTCTTCTCCATTCCAACTCTGCTGCAGAAAAAAAGGTTCAGAGGCATCATGTTGTCACACCTACGGCAAATAAAACATTGCTGTCACAAGCCAGAAGCATCACAACCTGTGTCAAAATAAACAGTTTCAACTTATTTCTGTTTCGTGATTCTGTCCCCCGCTCTGTTTTAGCGTCCGGAGGCTTTAACCGAGCCAGAATCTAGCTGCATTAGGTAGGTACAAACTCACAGAGAGTGTCTAACCCACAGCACTTCAACAGCAGAAACAGTCAAATAGCTGCAAGCAAAGACTATATGAACGCCGTGGTGGTGGTGTTGGTTGCAGAGTAGAAACTGCAGGACAGACAGACAAAACCTGTTGATTAAGACTCCACATTTCACCACAGCATATTTGCACATAGTTGAAAACAACCGAATGTGTTTTGTGAGATGTCGGCAGAACCGTACAAAGAGACCTCAAAGCTATCTGCTCACGCTGAGCTAGTTTCAACGCTAACTACTTGGTCATGTTTGGAACCCCAAAGTTCAGCTGTGGTATTAACCACCCCCCACCCCTACACAGAGAGACACAAACCAAAAAAAACAAAAAAAGAAACACCCTAGCTTAAAAGCAGCAAATCTCCTGGAAAGGATACAAAACCATTAAATTGGAAAAATCAACTAAAGGCCACCTCAACTCCTCATGGGAAGTGGTAGTTCAGCTTAATAGGCTTTATTAATGATTTCTTTAGGAATTTAGAATTATGCTTTCAATTTTTAATTACAAGAAATAGAGAGAAGTCAGATCCACAGGTAGTAAGAATTCACAGCTAGAAAGTATCCATTTTTCAATTCATTTAGTAGTTTGTCTCAAATCTCTTCAAACCGTTATGACCTGCCCACTGCTGACATACAGCTCTGGGACAAAAATGTGCTACTGTCATTTGAAAATCCTGCCGATAGCACAAGATGTCCAATGAAAGACAGTCAATACAAAACCTGCAAGAAAAATTTTGGACATTTTCTGCACATCTTAAATGTGTTTGAAATGCTCCCTTGAAGGTTTGGCTTATTGATCATTACTTTGAAAACACTCTCATCGGAAGCATTATAGGATATCACATTAGGTGCATTTGCCATTAAAAAAAAAGCCATCAGCAACACTTTAGTGCTGGAGAATCTGTGGCATCACAGAGTTGTGCTACACCACTTTGCTACACCATCTAACTCATTTTTCCACCCAGGATCAGCTATCCTGCGTCTTTTCTGACTGATGTTCTGAAAGATCAGAAGCATCCCTGGAGAATCTACCTGTAGATAAATTAGTTTAAAATTAAATGCAGTGTTTAATTTTCCTCACCACTAAAATACTGCACTTGCTTCAGGACTTCCAGTTCTGGACAGAAAGGCTTGCTGGTTTGGGGTTTTTTCCCAGTTGAAATACAGATCCAGCTACTATTAAGTTTCCTGTGTATTACCAGTGACTTGACACAGCTTGTGACTTGCTAATTGAAGGTTAACTACAAAGGCATAGTTCCTTCCTTTTTGCTGTACGGCATAGTTCAGTCTTGCAATTTCTCTTCTGTTCAGCCATCACCCTTAGGTACCAGAAACGGACGTGATATCCCCAAAGAAATCTACCTTTTAAGGTATACGGATACAGCATCAGCCAGATCTAACTATATGAACTAGATCTGGATGCATAAACTAATCTGGAAGTCGACCAACTTTTGTCATCTGCGTATTTATTAGCGATGCCATCACGCTTTATTCAAAAAGATTAATACAGATAGTATACAGCATTATCTCCTGAAGGGATGTCATGCATCATTCAGTCATACGCTTTATAATAGTCTAAACATACTGTGTCAGCACCATTACTTTTATCATCTAAACTTGTAATCGCTTGAAAACTTATCCCAAATTTGCGAGACAATATTTTTCTCCATAAAACTTTTGATTGGCATTAATTATGCTCTCCTGCTGTTTCAAAGGAGAATTTCAACACTAAAATATTGGTACTTTCTATTTTGGATATCTGTTTCAGTCAGTTTCACAGCAGTGATCTGAAGCCCTACTACGCCAATGAGGCTCTGGATGCAAAACCAAAGTTCACTGTGTATAAATGGCAAAATCCACTGAGATTTAACGGTAGGGGCCAAGTGATCATAATGACACATTATCTAAACACATTCTGTAGATTCATTCTTGCAGGTTTTCCTAACCAATGCACAAAAATATTTTTAAAATATACCTATTTGACAAAAGATGCTGTTAAATTCCCTCCCACACCAACTCTTCTGCAGGCGAATCCTAAGGGATTTGCCATTTTTGTTTCCCTATGAAGTGAATTGTAATGGCTAGAGAAGAGGTCTCTGACAGATATTGCTCAATATTTTGCCGTTAACTATTACAAGTACATTTACTTTACGATACAGCTGCTGCAGACGCTTGGGAATGCTATGAGGCACTAATTCAGCTTTCATCTGTCTGACATCAGCCTGGGGAAGGTTTCTGGCAACAGTGGCTTTTCCTCAAAAAAAAACATCAGGCAATACTTATACCCAAGTTACTTAAACTACTGAAGACAATCTGAAGGACCTTTTAAAAATAGTTCAAGTTCTCCAACTTCAATGTAATTTATTTTTTAATGGGAAGACTAGAAATGCAGTGATTTTAAATTACTCTACCTTTACTCTACCTTTAAATTACTCTACCTTAATTTTAAATTACTCCACCTTTACTCTACCTTTACATTACTCTACCTTGACACAAGTCCGGGGTGGATTTGCTGAGGTCAGGGCAGTGGAGGAAGGGTGAAGAACCAGTGGAGGAAGAACAGGGCCCAGGGAGCAGTAGCTCCTCCGTGACCACTGCCAGTGCAGCGCAGGGCGTACCCAGCCCCTGAGCCCAGGAACAGCCACGCCACCCAATGCCCATCCCACCAGGAGCACAGCATACGTTCCCAGCACACGGGCCAGCAAACTGCCCCCTACATATGGGAGAACAAAGGTCCTTGAGGCTGCCCAGAGGGCAGTTTGGATCAGGCCTCCAATGTACCAAAAGAAACGCTAATGAAAAAAAAAAAAAAAAAAAAAAAAAAAAAAGCAAACCCTCTGTTCGAATGCACCATAATGCACAGTTAATGACGTACGGCATCTATTAACACAAGAGAAGCACAAGAGAAAACAAAGATGAACTGTGGGCTAGTATGCAGAGTACTGCACATAGGCTTACATTCAGAAAAGGAAACATCCTGAAAGGAAAAAAAAGTCTGCCTTTCCAAAGGAAAATACTTAGTATATTTTATTTCTGATACTGTTGTCTCCTTTTGCTTTTAGGAAAGGCATTTTATTATGTTCACGAATTTGAGAGTTTTGCAATGCTTGTAGTAGGTGGAAAAGCATCTTGCGCTCCTGATCACTAACATCGTCATTATTCTCTTGACTGAAAAACTTCTATGGTTGCTACTGAGCTTCTCAAAACTTCCGGTCTCTTACCCACGGTTTCTTGAAGAAAAAGTCAGATGCTTTGCAGATCCTTTCACGTTCATCACATCCCTGCTATTCTTTTCAAAGTCGCCACCATTTTCTTCTTGTCCTCAGCAAAAGACATTGCTGCTTACTGTCCCTTCTCTTCCTGAACATGCAGGAAAACTTTTTTTTTTTTTTTTAATACCCTTGTCAAAGACACACCATTGCAGTGGTCAGTGGCTGCTTGACTTTAGTTAATCCCATCACCTAATTAGACTGAACTGTAATACAAAAGAGCAAAGTTTATTCATTAATCTTACCGTTCCCTAGACAAGTAAAAAATCTGAAATCAATACTAATGGTGGAAAAGCTTTGTGTGGAATACTAAAAATATCAGTGTATGCCAATATTTTTCAATCCACCCTTACAAGTTAGAAGAAAAAAAGTTGGATGTACCCGATATTCATGTGTGACCAGGCAGTTAATATTTAATAAAGTATAAGATTTCTTCAGCTACTTTATTAAAATGCAATTGTTAAACACTTTTCTGTAGCTGAGACTAGAATCTTTGTCAGAGTCCTTGTTATAGTCTCTGTTTCCAACATAGATATGATACAAATGGCCAGGGGCATACAAGTCATACCAGGAACTTGTCTTGAGTGTAGGTATATTTGGGTTGCATTAGATTCAGCAGATCAAAATTAAGAAAAACATCTCCAACGACATTCTTCCCAACTAGTCTGACAAACATCAGCTGGATGAATCAATTACAGGGTGAGGGCAACACCAGTGGAATAGCCACCACACCTACAGTCAGTTATCAATGACTCATACCATAATGGAAACTATGTCGTTTTAATAACCAAAAAGACCAGCCGATTTCACTACAATAAGGAACTGGATTAGAATTCAAAAATCTTGAGAAAGAATCTGAAAAGCAGATTAAGAAAGAACCGCAAAATTCTACCTGAAAAAGAATTTTCATCTGAAGAAACATGCACTGAGGAGCAACTCGCAAGGAAGCACTTTTGCAGACAAGACCCTGCCAGTAGTCTTAACAATGAATTGAAGAGGAGTCAACAGCTTCATTCCTTCTCAAAAAAGGACGATACATTCAAGAGAATAGAACTTAAACTACCTCTTAGCTAATCCTTCCACTGTAGTTAGGATTGATAAATAGACAACTAGTATATTGTGTCTTACTTTACGCTCTGCATGTCCAAAAAATGTGAACCAACTGAGCAGAGTCCAAACAAACCAATGAACATGAACAAAAATCTAGGCATCGTGGCCTATGTGGAAAGACTAGAACTGGAGTCGCTTACTCTAAAGAATGGAAAAAACATGGGGAAATGGTAACTGTGTACATACCAAACTGCAAAGAGGAAACAGCAAAGATGAAAAATCTTTTCTCCAAATCCAGAAGCATAGAAGAAGAACAGGCTAACATCAAAGACAGGAAGAAAGTCTCTGGTTAGATCCTGGAATAGTATTTTTAACCACAAAGATAGCAAAGTACTAGAATAGACATGCTGGGGAGACTGTGAGATTTCTATCATCCTCTCAGGAATGACATAGGCTGAGTAGATCTGGCATGGAAGTGACTTCAAAAACCTTCTTAATTTTGGGTACTGCTTTTCTACAACTGCATGAATCTCTACATCAAAGGGGGTGCAAAGGAAAGGTGCTTGCAAGACAAGAAATCTGCCAAATATCTAAGCTCCTAGAAGCCATAGCAATGTAAGAGCTTTTCTCCTTTTTAGTTTCTTTTTCACTTTCCATAGTTTTCTGCCTTTACAGGGCAACTTTTCACAGCTCAGTCTAGAAATTACTCAAGACCAAAGGCATTTCACATTAGTGTCTATACTGTTTTAACACAGTCTCTGTAGTTCTGGTTTCCAAAGATGTAAATTTTCGGAGTACTACTTATAAAAAAAAGACAGTATTTGCTAATATAATTTAATGGCAAAGATGCATTCTCATGTTTATACATTAAATCATGAAAAAGACAGCTACATATGGCATCCAAGAGAACTGAATAAATTAAGTTTCTTGTTTTGACATATTTTTGGTGTGAAAAGAAGGAACCAGTATCTTTACAGGAAATAATTTGAAGTCAGGAGCTACCCACCACTAAGAACTGAATCCTGCTATCCTTGCATTCCTAGCGCCTCCTTTGAAGCTTCCATTCACCTTTGAAATTCCTGTATCAAAGCAAAGTTTGTATCTTAAAAGACCTTCTTCAATTATTCTGAAACTTAGTTAATAGACTCACCCTCTCCTTCCATCAACTCAGCACAGAGACTGGCAATACAGTGGCACAGCAGGAGTTTAAGGGTTGCTGAAACAAAATTACTATTCTAATGATGATTACTTTGCTGTTATGTCTGTTAACAAAATGAACGTTTGGAGAGGCCGATGATCCTTGAAATGTGTTGTTTCACTGATACCAGAGTTACCAGAATGATTTCAGAGTGTGGGGTCATTTTTCACTATTACTCATATACAAAACATATGCCTGAAGTTAAATGTACAAGAAAAAAAGCCAGTTAGGAATTTCAAAAAGCTATGATGTCTTGGTTGAGAGAAGAGACAGAAAGACACGGATATTCAGAATCAAGCGCTTCTCAAAACTCTCACCTTCAAAACAAAAACAGTCTTAACGTACTGCTCCAAGACTTCAACTATTGGAACTAAGTTAAAAGCAAAACTGTTAAGTTGCTGTACCACATAGCAAAGGGGTAACACAGAGCTTGTTTATCTGGAGGCCGCCATCAACCTCTGGGAAAGGGCTTCAACCTGCTCTAGCTGCCCAGTACACCCTGCCTCACCCCTCCATGGGCCTCCTTCCCCCTGAGGTCCTGCTCTGCTCCCCATTATTTCCCTGCTACAGCATGGATGCTCCAAGCTACACATCGGCACGTTCAAAGCCCTGCTACGCTCTTTGGCTGCTCAAGGCAGTGCCTGAACGCAGCATTCACAACTACTGTTTGTTGTGGCCACCTCCCTGCTGGAAACGCTTCTGCTCATACTCAGGCTTTTGTTTTTAATGATCGAGGTGGTTTTGTTGTTTTGTTTTTGGTTTTGGTTTTCTTTTTTTCCTAAGCCCCAGGAGAAGTCCCACGTGGAGTCTTCACAGCGCCACAGCACATGTGAACACGGCTATGGTAACGTCAGCAACTGGCAGCCTGGTTGGCATCTGGCATAGCAGTGAGCTGCCTGTTCATACATTTTGGCAAAGTATGGGCAGTTTGAGTGGACTGAATATTACCTTTGAGCCTTGTTGTGCAGTTCACTGCCCTATTTATGGATTTGACAGGTGAAGAGGAAAAGAGGGAAGACCCCTCTAATGTGAGAAACATTTGGGCCTGGGAAAAAGAAGGGAAAGGAGGGACTAGAAAAGGACAAAAAGAGTTACAGATGAAGGGCCAGAGATTCCTGTGTAGATTTCCACATGGAGGAAACCTTGGGCTGATTAAGCAGCTGTCTTTTTTGCCTGGGTGTCTATGCAGTTGGGAAAGGAAAAGTGTGGGAGAAATTTCTGCTTAATCCAGAAAAGGTGTCTTTGCCCATCATCACAATGTCATTCACTGACATACTGTGAAGGCAACTCCTCTAAGCAGGGCTGGGGATTAAAGTTAGTAGGAGATCAAACCTAACCAGAATGATGATTTTTTTTATGGATGAAAGGGCTGGGCCACACCTGCGTTTGACACTGACAGCAAGCTCTGACTGCTGGAGCTGTACTAGTGCTGGGCTACCAGGGTGGTCAGGATCTAGCTGCCAGGGGAAGAGGAAACAAATGGCATGCTGAGATGAGCACAGTCTTACCTGGGAGCTGGGAAAGACCCTGGTCTTGTACCTGAACGTTCAGAATGAGATTTTAGGAATTTTTTTCAGGTTGTGTAGGCTCCTGTTTTCAGACATATCTCAGAAAGGCCACAGGACTGGATGCATCTGATGTGAAACTGAGACAGTCGCTGTTCCAGAACACGTGGAGCCGTTGTGTCTGCCCTGAAGTACTCTTTCGTTTCTGCCAAGGCATCCAAATGGTGCTTATGACATTGCAGGAGCGCGGCATTCACCCTTTCAGCACCCCTAGTGGGCTGCCTATCTCCCCCAGGGCAGTGTCTCAGGCAAGCGGAGTGTGGAGAAAGATGAAGGCACTGGTTCTTCCTCTTGGCAGAAAGTGTCTGTCTTCAGCATGGAAAGGTATGGGATATTCCTTGCCATATATGCTGTAACTGGGCTGCTGCATGTGCCTTTTCACAGGCAAGGCCTGCAGAAGAGGCAATGGACTTAGCAGGAGAGAGCAACAGCAGACAACGCTGAAATGAATGGCTGCGTGGAAGCAGGGAAGGCGTGAGGGGCTGAGAGTCATGAGCTTGCCTAAATACTTGAGCGGGACTGAAATACAAAAGAGGCGAAAGAGAAAGGACTTGCCTGACAAAGTCCTGCTTAGGGATTTTTGAGGGTTTTCAGTGCTACCTGGAGGAGGAAGAAGGACACCCCTCACAAGTGAACTGCTGATTAATTAGACAAGGCAAACGCCAGCCTTAGCGCTGCAATGAAAAGAAACATCTTCTCACACTTTGCCCGTACACTTCACGCTTCCCGGGGTACTTCATGCTGACGGGCCACAGGCTTATGTTTCTGCAGAGCAAACATCAATACAGATTATCACCTCCCAAGAGCTGTCATGCACCAATACTAGATACACTGTCCTCATTTCTGGCCCCAATGAGAAACAAGCTTCTAAAAAATCCTATCTTGTTGAATTTTTACGAACAGATATAAATTAAAGCTATATACACAGCTGATAACTACAAATACAAAAAGGGAAAGCGTGAAAAACCTTAATGCTGACATAAGTAAAGGCGAAAACAAAGATGGGAAGGAAATATTTAAACACAGAGCATAGGTGGCAAGTGTGATTCTTGAATCCTGAAGCATATCACATGGCAAGGATATTCCAAACGATCTTAATACTGTACATATGATAGCAGATAAAGGAAATTTTCCAGAATGCAACGGAAGCTCTTGCCTGTAAAACAATGCATCCACAGCAAGATACTTTTAGATTTTTTTTCCTGAAACTTAAAAGACTAAAAGATAATTAATACACTGTTGTGAAAGATACAAGGTATGCTTCAAAAACAGCCTCTTCTTCTCATTGCCTACATCAGCTGACTTCCTGGAGTGCTCCATTTGTCTTTAAGTGTACTCTTAGAGAATCCCGTTGAAGACTTAAGAGCCCTCAGTACCATCTTTTCATCTTGTTACCCTGCTGCCTGGTTTTAGGCATCTGCAGCAGAGTCACATGCTTGAACTAAAAGGCCATCTCTCTGCTCCTCCTGCTTTACAGGCTTTACCCTTCTCAGCGTTCCGATGCCTACTCATTTCTCATGCAGTACATCACTTAGACTTTTGTGATTTAGAATCTATAGTGCACTTCTTAAAAATTCTACCATGACGTAAGTCAACAAACAAATAAACCAAGGAACCGTTACACTACCTAACCCCTGACTGCAGAAATACCCACAGGTGCTCAGGACAAGGCTGGGCTGTATGAAGGTCGACTCACCAGCAGGGCATGTAATTTTTTCAGGCTTTGACTGTTACACTTACAGTGAAGATTGGCTATTAATCTTAAAAGCAATTCATCTTTCTTGTGCTTATTGATTAAAAAAAAATGTAGAGTACCAGGCAGTGACATTGTTGACTTTGGAAATTCTGTTGTCGTTGCCAAAAAGACAAAATAAGTCACGCTCGCCTACAGCTGCCTTGTCAGAAGGCCTGACTTGACTCCCACGTTTCCTTTCAAGATTTTGATTTTCCATGATAACACGGAAGAAGAATTAGCGTGGCTGGCACAGCACAGCCAGAGCAGCTACAATCCCCTTGCTGTATTTCCAGGTGAGTACTCCTGTGAACTTATAGTACCTTGAAATAAATGGAATTGCCTGCTGTGTCAGAGATCTTTATCTCTAAGGAATGTTGCTCTTATTGGAAGAGCTAAGCGAAAAGAGCTCTCTCATGAACCTGAGAGTGGAGACTAAACTTGTTGCGTATAGATTAAACCTCTCCTCATTAACCTTCCAATTAACCTCACATCAGTCCTTTGAACAAGACCGTAAATACAAATGATACTACATTCCCTTTTATCAAAGAACAGCTTTTGCTAGAAAGAATTATGATATACGACCATAATCTACAGAGAATTATATTAGCAAGAGTTTTAAACTCTGCCATTAGTCACCGGGATGAACAGAGAAGGCACAGCTGCTACGACAAGCACAAAAAGCTAGGCATGAAATTTTATCATCAATGTTTTCTTTTGCAAAGAAGCGAACTCTGAGATGCAGGACCACTTGAAAATACTGGTTGCATTTGCCAGGTTTAAAGAAAACTTGAGTTGAAAACTATGCTATTGAGAAATTAAGGAAACAAAACCAAACTTAACCAACCAAGTATCTGTAAGACAGGAATCAATGGATCTGCAACAACCAGGCAGTGCTCCAAATAAAATCTTCCTCTCACTTCTGTGAGGAGGAGCAGTTCTACTCCAGAGGATTTTTTGCATGATTCCTATTATGCTGAATTACCATCCTCTCCTATCTCCCTCCTCACCCAGAACAGTGCCTATCTTTTTACCTTCTCAAATACTGCTTTTTCATATGTGAAAAGTTATTTGAGTCAGAGACTATGTTCTGCTGAATGCGCAGGTGGTAGCAATGGAAATTGTTTCAAAACTGGAAAAAGCGCCGCGTGAGATTTCTGTTTATGAACTACAACTTAATCGGAACTAATTTTCCTTTTCTCACGTTTTTGGCTGTATATCAGTGTCTTTGTATTTTAAGGATTCCCCTGTTTAAGGATTTCACTGTGACCTTGCCGAGCAACTTACAATTCTTTCTTGTATAATTGGTTCCCACTGGGCAACAGCGGTTGCCAGAGATGCAAAGGAAACTGGGGTAGCTTAACTAGGCACTAACAGGACCATCCTCTGCTCAGTGTACGTAGCCAACTACCAGAAAGTAGTCCAGCTCCACATTCTCCCTGATGGACACACAGGACATGGACAAGGCAGTTTGCCACACCTACCCAAACATAAGTAGCCAGCCATGCCTCCACTGAGACTGAACTCCTTTGCCCTTCGGGCATTCATATTCCTTTGTTAGAAGGCTTGACGGAAACACAGGAAGACATTTCATGCCAGATTCTTGTTAAGGCAACACACCCTTTCTCAATTTTATTGGCCAAACCAAGAGCGCATACCCCAGTTCTGTCGCTGTCATCTAAGATTCCTTCTCTATTTCTGTTGACTGTGTCTGTTCTTCAGGCTGCAGCAAGATGCAAGCCATGCTTCCTCAGCTCCCTTCCTGGAGACATCCCTGCTCTCTCAGGTACAAATCTCTCCTCGAGGAGCCACCTTTCTTCTCCCACTACCTTACCAACCTCATTTATTAGCCCTCCCTTAGTTTCCCATACGCTGGAAAGTGTCCATTTCATTTAAATGCTACTAGCAAATCTGTCTCCCATGTGTCACAGCAGCCTTTTCTCAAAAGATTTAGGTTTGCATTTGCTTTTTTTAATATGTATTTGTATATACATGTTTCACTCCTCTTCCAGGACTAGAGCTAGAAATGCCAGAATCTTACCACGAAAAGAGATATGTCTAACTAAAATCCATCTCACTGAAATGTTCAGCTTACTTTCTAAAGCAAAAGGAACGAGCAGTGCACATAAGTCTACTGAAGAATTTAAATATTACTCAAGCTCCAGGAAAAAAGTAACAATTTTTAATTATTTCACTGATTTTTTTGGGCAGCTAGAGTGCTGCAGTAAGTAACCTCATTTCATTTTCCCACACAGTAATTCAAAATGCGTGAGTGCTTTTTCTTTCTTTGCCCTAGCCTACCACTCAAGCCAGGCACGTTCTATTCTACAAAGTAGTGATGCTAGCATACGTTACTGCTACCACAGTATGATACCAAGAACATATACATATTTGTACATAGAAATAACCACCCTTATGCAGGCTTTGTGGTTTTTGAATACCACGGTGAAGCTGAGAATGACAAACGAGAAAGAAAGGAATCAGAAAATATCTGGTTTACTTTGAAATATGATCTTCCTTTTTTCTTTTCTCTTCGGTAGAAGAAAAGTTCTATACCCACAGCAGCCTCAAGTTCTCGGATAAATTTGTGTCTCTGGAGCGAATTCTGAACGATAGGGCTACATTTAACAAGACAGCACCATTAAAACTGCCATAACAGCTTGAAATTCAGACTTTTCAACGAACACATGTAGTTCACCTGACAAAAATAGCTATCATGGGGAGCTAAAATATTTGAGAAAGGAAAGAATATCTGCAGTTAAACAAGCTTCCTTAGTCCTGTGCTCAGCACTAGAGCCGAATGCAAACAGATACAGAAAAGCTGTTCTCCCATGGTGTGTACTGTGCAGGTAGTCAGTGGGGACTCTCGTCATCCTCATCATCTATCGGCCATGACAAGAAATAAGGCCCCGTAAAACGAGCACGAGTGTGAATGCACCTATTTCTGGATTTGTAATTTTCAGGATAATACGTTTATTTAGCCTCTGATTTTCTGTAAGCAAATTACATCCGTATGGCTGAAACTTCCAGACCAAATTGTCCTACAGCATACAAAAAGCATGATCTTTTGTCCGTGCATGCCTGCAGGCCTGTGTGTGTTGCTAACAGGTACAGCAATGCACCTCGAAAAGAGGGCTTGTGTAAGGTGCTGAAACACCCTGCTAAAACAGGGATTAAGATGGAATTCAAGGCCATCACTTCAAAGCATGTCCATAAATATTTATATTTGCTCTTTCAAGTTCTGCCAATTAAATAAAATGGCCAGAAGTAAAAGAAAGTTTGTATTTGTATATTTTTAGAACATTTTAGTTCCCAGAATCAGAGCTTTCCAAGGAGCTCCAAAGATAGCTACTCATGATGCAAACAAGCATCCTATCAGTCTAACACTTGCAGAGTATCAAGCAAGAGAGTTGAATGTGCGCTGAGAACAGAAGCAAATGCATTGCTTTCAGCCGAAGGGGAAATAAAAAGCTCCATTATTTATTGTCAGAAGAAAATCTAAGCAATCATTTAAGCGTATACATGTAATTAGTGAGCAAACTGTCCACGGGAGAAGACTTTCGTCATTCATTAGAATTCAGTTAACTTGGGGTAATTTGAAAATTCACAAAGACAAACACAGAGTTAAAACCCAAGTTTTCCATGGGAGAGAGGTCCTTCAGGATGCCACTGTAACCAAGTTCAAATTCCTGTGTATTCTAAAGGACAGAGACTAAGCCCTGGCTCTCGCTTCTCAGAATCACAGATTATCAAAACAGGGTCTCCATTATTTAGCTCTGGAGTCCACCCTTCTGAAACTCATGATGTACTTGCTGTATGTAGACAAAAACATGCATCTGAGCTGTGTAAGATTGCGCACAACGCACCTCCCGACAGTATTTCAGCTGAGTCTCTATCTCAGTCTTGGAAGCACTCTTACAAGGCTATTGTCTGCGTTAAATTCTTCCACTCCTCCTTACTGAGACTATTTTTGCATTTCTTGATAGGTTCTCTCTAATTTTAGTCTACCTTTTGAGCTGGAGGCTTCATCCCACTGCTGCTCAGACAAATGTACTATTTGTGCTTAACAGATGAATGATGACCATAGACAGCTACTTACCCAGACTACGTGAGCAAAGACCTTACTGTAAACTCAAAGCACTGCATGCAAAGTTGGATTAAATTAAGGACTTCAAAACTGAAACAGTTTTCACACATTTTATGCATTATTTTATGGCTATTCACATTTTCTGGACTAAGTTTTGCTTAATGATGGTCCAGAGTAAGATCACTAAGCCAGTACTGTTACAAACTCCTGGGCTCAAGATCAAAGAAATGAAATAGTTCTCTTCCTTCCCAAGGACAACTGTAATATGCATTGTAAACACATATAGCACAGCCAATGTGATACTCGGGAGAAAAAGCAAACTAATTTGCCTCCATTTCAGACAAATAAGGAGAACTCTAACTTTGTTTTCTATGCAAAGAAAAGGGAAAAGAGAGAAAGTGGTCAGCGTTTTCTGAGCGTTTATTTCCACACTGCAATACTAGCCAGTCCTCAGATCATGTAATTCTTGACCCTTTCCTTTAAACCATTTAATGGCTTCCCGCTAAATCAGCTGCTTCTAAAGTAAGATTTCCTGTAAGACTAAATTACCACCAAAAAACTTTATAAAGATAGACCACCACACCCTCCCCAATAAAACAAGCAATGCTCCAGTATCCAAAGCCAAAATACAGTAGAAATCTAATATATAAGGAAGCATTGTGTGTTCTTATGAATCTTTTGCAGGATCTGCTAACTTGTTGAGTTTAGGATACAAAGGAATACTTCTTTATTGAATGAAATTTGAACTGACTGACAGTTTACCACCACTGAACTCTTTGTACGTTTTTGTCATTGACCCCCATGTTCTTCCATCCTGAGGCTCAAATCCAGAGTCATCTTGGAAAGCAAGCACGGGGCTATTCCCAAGTGAATTAGGGTATCACCTCTGCTCATTCATAGCAATGCCCACATCTCTGATTATGATAAATAAAAGAACATCGTTCCAGGCTGGAATTAACTCTACCGTACCACCAGAAGTTGAACTGGAAAAATAACATTGAAATGTCCTTATTTTTAACTACAGTAACATCTACCAATTGAGACCTCACTTGATACAACGTGGTATTTTCATAGTGTGGGCAGAAAGAACTGAATCCTACATGCCTGCATCCCACCTCAGTGCTTTAACCTGAAGACTACCTACTCCCTCTGCCTTTGGTGAGCAGAACGTACCTAACCACTAGGCAGGTGGTTGCACACTAAGACAGGGGGAAGGAAAAGGCTCCGTTGTCTGGTCCGTGAGCTGGATCAGAAAGAGGTGTCTCAACCTCCATTGCCTCCCACAGCCTTTGGAGTCGAGACAGGAATCCCAGCTGTGAACAGGCACACAGATATCTGCAAGCTGTCACATCCTGACAGCTCTGGACATTGCTCAGTTCTGTTTCACATCAGCACGTTCTGTGAGGAACTAAAACCAGAGGCTGGCTGTGGAGAGAGAGAGAGAGAGAGCAAAGATGGTGGCCAGAGGACACGGAGGAGTGGAGCTAAACTTAGCTTTATTACCTCATGCGTATACTGCTCTAATACAACATAAAGAAAATCTGGGATGTGTGAAACAGTCCAGGCTGAGCCAGCACAGCCACAAATACAAAAACGGGGAAGAGAAGGACTTAAATAATCAATGAAGGAAGATCTACAGTCCCTGCAGGCAACGTGATTGTCTAATACCAATGAAACAAGATCTTGTAGGAGAAAAAGGGGGAGTTACTCTGTGTTATTAACTGCCATCATAGAAAATCACATCTTCCCAGTTTAAAATAGAATTCATTCTACACTGGGTATAGATATAAACAGGTTGAGGAGGAAAATGAGCAAAAAAGTGCACGTTACAGACAAAGATCTATATAAAATGGACCAAAATATTTGGATCTACAGCACCCTACTACTTTACCTTTCTCCCCTCATCCCCTTCTCCTCCTCTGCCAAGCTTCCTTACTGTCAAGTAACTACAGCAGGCTTACAAGCTTTTCTGTTTCATCTGTAAGCCCTCCGGCACAGGGGTTTTGTTTTCTGCTATTTTTGATCTTCCTACCATAATTGGGGCTAGTGAAAAACAAAGAGCAAACCGAAACTCAACAACAGGTTCTCAGCACGAGGGACTGCCCAGGTCAGTACACTCAACAGCACAGTTAGGCGTTCCAAATGACCACAAAATAAGCAAAATCAAGTAATGAGAACATCTGAGGGAGAAACTGAAAAGAACAGCCAGGGAATAAGGTTAGCTTATTATTTTATGTAAATACACAACATAATACCGTGTCCTCTTGCATTAGTACTTTGCTGTCACCGTTCTTGTCTATTTATTTAATGCCTTGACAATGCTGTATTAAATACTCACTACGTATGGCTCTACTAGAGGCCGACAAACTCTGCTTGGAAAGAACCAACGCTGTCAGCATACGGACCTGAAGTTAGAATAGCAGGAATCAGTCCAAGCTGCAGTCTTGCAAGACTCCTGTCGTCCCATAAGGGACTGGAACTTACTGCAATTAGGCACGGAATATAGTACTCAAAGGAAGATCTCTGCAACTGCTGCGTCCCGCTACAGGCTGTGGCTTTTGTGGGGATATCCAAGGCAGCGGCGCCACAGCCAGAAGGAAGGGGGCAGAACGCAAGGGGGCCCTGGGCAGCTGTGCGCAGCAGGCAGGCGCAGGCCCCCCGAGCGCGGACGGCCGGGAAACCACGCTCCTGTGGGCAGGTGAGGACGGGGCTGAGGTTTCAGAAGTGATGAGAGCCTGCCACACAAACGGAATCCAAGAGGTTCTCTGGGTACTCGGCCCATCTGAACAACCAGGACATACACAGTGTACCCAGCACTCTACAGACTTATTAATATTTCATCCTGATATGTATTTTTAATCAAAGGATCTTAAAGTCCAGTAGAATTTCCAGTTTATATATTCCAGTCCTTAGATGCTTTCATTACTAAATAGTTTATAGGATACAGACCTTACACAAAAATTTAAAGATTTCAATGATTCACGTGGATTTCTAGGATGATGAAGATTCACAAAGATAAGCTGCGTATCTTATCATGCAGTCCCAAAATGCAATTCACTGCGTTAGAGACACAGTTACAAGTGAAAACGTTTCCCTAAACAAGAGACACAGTGACATTTTAATACTTTATATCCATTAGACCATTCCAGTGTTCTCCTCCTATTCAAATCAAGACTGGAATGAAGAGGAAAAATGGAAAAGAAAGCAAAACACTTAGGGTCCCTGTGACACACAGATACTTTCAGAGGGATATTCCTCAGGCTGTCACCAGACAGAAGCCTCGACATTCAGACCACCAACCTGCCTAAGAGAATAGGTACAGCTGATCACTTCAGAGAGAAAAGTCACAATGTCAGTTTGACATACCAACGAGTGAAAACACACTTAACTCTTCCTAATATATCTCAGCATTATGCACCTGTTGATTCAGACTGAGCACTTGACAACTCGTAAAGCCAGTCTCCAGGACAATTACATCAAACAAATTAAAAGAGAATTCCACATGACTGCTGTATTAATCTTAAGGGGGGGGAAAAAAGAGGTAAAAACCAGCTACTCTGTGTAGAGACAAATCAATTTAAATTCTAGTATGGAAGGAGGAAAGGATTCCAAAGTGAAAAAAATAAATGCTGAAGGCAGAATCAGTGATAAATTTTATGAAAACTTCTTGGTTTGGTGGGGGTTTTGGGTTTTGGTTTTTTTTTTTGGGGGGGTGGGGTGGGGTTTTTTTGTTTGGTTGGTTTTGGTTTTTTTTACTAATTGTATCTGAAATAGGGTCAGGAGATCAATTATTAAGGTAGTGTCCCTTGCCATATTGGGAATCAAGCTGCAAATTCCCTGAACTTGATCATTTTCTCTGTGTGACTATGAGACATTTAACAACAACAACAACAACAAAAAAGTGGCTGGCAATTACTCTGGGAGGAAAAAAACCAAACAACAACTACTGAATTTTCTAAAGGTCCTTTAGATGTTTTCAAACCTTTCCCGAGACTACCAAATAAATTACGCCAATTAACCAAAAATTAACTGACAATTCTGGAACCCTGTGGTTAAGGCCTTGGGAAAAATGAAAATATATGATCTGACTTTGAAGACTTGAGTATGACAACTGTTTCCATTCTGCATATCAATTTCAACTACATTTATGGAAGGTAATAATTAATTCAGTTAAATCAAAAAAGCTTATAGAACCACGCGAACTTGGCTTCTGAAGTATTCTGCAAGTTGACACATCAGGTTACTTAGTGGGTTTTTATTATGCTTGACAGTATTGGGCAGTGCACTGTAAAACATAATTCTTACAGCGATGTATTGCATACTGTGATGAAAGAAGTAAGGCATTCTCTGGGAAAACAACCAAACCAACCCCACAAGCTCCACCAAGTTGCATTAAGGTATTTAGAGGCTGATAAGAGCAGCTGTGCAGCAGCACTACAGTTAGTGGCTTGCAAGACTGATCCAAAGCTCAGAATAATCTATTCCAAATGCAACTGATATGTCAAAGCAGGCAGCAAAATGAAAACAGACACTTATGGGGCTGGACACTAGACTGCGAACAGGAACAAGACAAAAATTTTGCAAATCTGGGCTTTTGCAAACACATACATGCTCAGCAGACAGAAATACAAACTGCTCAAAAAAAAAAAAAACAACTCTGTAGCAGACTATCATATAATAAACAAGTCTTTACTTTCTAATAAATTATTTGTTTCCTAACAACTTCTTTGAATCCTGTCTGGACCATCAGAAGCCAAGGCACACCACTGGAGAGGCACCTCATTAACACACTACTGCTGTGCTACCAATTTCCATCCTGGGAGCACTGTGGCTGGGAAAGTCCCTCTAGTATTATCTTATGCTGTGTTAGTATTGAAGAAAAATAGGAAATGCATTGCTCTTATTACAAAAAAAAAAAAAAAAAAAAAAAAAAAAATTTTTTTCCCCTAATGTTTTTTTTTTTTGNTACTTGTAATCTTGAGTCTTCACAGCATGTTTTCTCTCAAAGAATAGATTAAGTCAGTAATCACTGTTGAGTACATAAAAGGTATGTTTGTCTGGCATATGAAAGACAAATATTTGAGTTCCTGCTCTATCCCCTTCACTATTTCACACCACAAGGATGTGCCCTACCAAGTGGGCCAGGGGCTATTTAAATCATAGAACCATAAAGGTTGGAAAAGACCTCTGAGATCATCCAGTCCAACCATCAACCCAAAACACCATGTCTACTAAACCATGTCCTGGAGTGTCACATCCACATGTGTTTTGAACACCTCCAGGGATGGGGACTCCACCACCTCCCTCGGCAGCCGGTTCCAATGCCTCACCACTCTTT
>VZTL01075135.1:61143-112471 GCA_013400535.1 Scopus umbretta
ATCCACAGCCTTTCCCTCGTCCACTAGGCGGGTCACCTGGTCATAGAAAGAGATCAGGTTGGTCAAGCAGGATCTGCATTTCATGAACCCATGCTGACTGGGCCTGATCCCCTGGTTCCTGTGAATGTGCTTGTTGAGCGTACCCAAGATGAACCATTCCATAATCTTCCCTGGCACCGAGGTCAGGCTGACAGGCCTGTAGTTCCCCAGATCCTCCTTCCGGCCCTTCTTGTAGATGGGCGTCACGTTGGCCAGCCTCCAGTCGTCTGGGACCTCGACGACTTTTTCTCTCATACTTGGATTCTTTGTTCTTAGAAACTCTTTCAAAGAGAAAAAAAAAATCAATCACAGAACCAACAGTAATATGAGTTTCCTAACACTACAAACTTAATTCTTTAGCCCCTAATAACACCTTTCTCATCCACATAACACTAATTAGACACAACTCATCACCTCTTCCACTGTTAATGGTTTCTTCCTATTGCAAGAGCTAGCTATCTTTTTCCTATCAAATTTGTTTCAGTCAGCACTTGGCTTGAAGTTTTGTCTGATGAGGAGACAGTGCGACCCAAAGCTCATCCACTTCTTCCAGATATAATCAGCTGGTCTAATAAAAGATACTCAGTATCTCTTCCCATAAATCTTGCATCTTTCAGACCTCTGGGCAAACACAATTACAAGCTCACTTTCAATAGTTCCTTACTGCAGCATACTTCTCTGTCAGTACCAAATGGAATTACGTTATTCAGCCTCTTTTGAGGTTTGCTGCAATAATCTGGATGAAAAGTCCACGAAGTTCATTAGCGAATGGTCATATTTAGTACCCAAGCTGTATTTTCTACGTTTACCTCACTTGTTGAGCAATGTCTCAATGTTTAGATAATATATACAACATATGTAAGAGCAAAGGCATGCTGGAAAGCTACTCTGATGTAGGTGGCTTATGATTATCTGATTTGATACACAATTTATACACCCTTACCAATACAGATTTTTTTCTAAGGCTGCTTGTGAAATGCAGAAAGTATGAAATAAGGTTTGCTCCATGCAGAAGCCCTGTGGCCTGGAAATAAATTACTGTCTCTAAGATTGGTGTCCTATATTCACACACAATTTCTTTTTGCTGCACATGTGGTGTAGTGACTGCTTTTTACGTGAGACCCAGTCATGCTAGGGACGAACAACTGGCAAATACGGTAAGCAAATGTGTTACTTCAAAGATAGGAGTAGGCTTTTCAAAATCGTCTGAACGAGCTGTCAGTCTTCTTGTTCAGAAGCAGACAGTATACATATGTTGCTCCTCTGGAGTCGAGTTTGTGTTGTTTCCAGGCTCTCCAAATCGTATTTTTGACATTTTTTCTGACCCATGTCAGGGTGTGGGGAACTGATCAGCTGAATACTGCTATGAAGGGAGAAAATGCTCATCTGTCTGCGCTCATTCCAGTAGATAAACTCCATCAAACTCAGAAATTCAGAATCACCTTTATCACTCTTTGGGAGCATTTCAGCACTGTCTGAAATTTATCCATCTACTGATACCTCCTTATATCCTGAAGACAAACCAGGGCACAGAAGGCTGCGTACACCATCTGACCTACCAGTTACTAACACAGAAATGTGTACTGTAATTGCATGGAAAAAACTCCCAATTTCTGGACTGAAGAGTTTCCCTCTGACCACTGGCGTGTCAGATGCCCACACTTACCTCTCAGAGAAGCAACAGACTATTAATGGAAAAATCTCACACCCACTGCAAGTGGTTTCCTACGGAGATGGTTTAGCCTTGCCAACAGTTTTCTTCTGCCGCTTTGGCACCCCGTTTTTGTTCGCTACCTTTTCATTCTGTACCTTTTAGCATAGTCTTAGACAGCACCAGGTACCTAAAAGTAGGTACTGAAGTACTACTAAATGTAATACTGAAGACACCCGAGCAAGGCAAGGCTGACAATCACCTGGCCAATCTTTCTCCAAGACACTGGGAAGTTTTCTTCTAGGATAACTAACGTCAGGAAGTCCAAAACCCAGAAGAATTTTTACAGAAGCCAAACTCCACTGTCTGATGATGAAGAGATGTTGGGAGGAGAAAAGCAGCAAGACAGGAGATACAACATACCTGGGAGACTTCCAAAGCCTCTGGTAAACTTACACACAAGGAGAAAAAGCAGCCAAAAAGAGTCTCATAGCATTACATCCTTTCAAGAAATTTCGCAGATAAGAAAATATTAAGAAATTGTTCTCTCCAGAGGCAGAAAAGAAACAAAAGGTGTTATAGTCTGAAAATCAAACCAAAACACCTCACCAGTCAGCAATAAATAACTAAAAAAGAAAGGAGAAAGGAAAAAAAAAAAAAAAAAGAAGAAAAAATCCAACCCCCAAAATGAGGTACTTAGTATGACAGATGTGTATGAGCAAGATCTTCAAAACATATGAACGCAGGCATGAAAGAGACCAGATGTTGCTAGCATCATAACACGTATTTTATGAGCTAGAACATTATCTGTAAAGTTCTCCAAAGAACACCTGTAATCTACACACATTTTCCCCAAATAAATGCTGTTATTCAAGATTCCCTTCTCTCTTAATACGTGACATGTATGTAAGCCATCTAAACACGAATGCCACCAAAGATCCTTTTAGTACACTTTACAGCAGTTCAGACTGTAATGAAAAGCCTGGGTTATGCATCCAATTTTTAGCTGTACTGGATACATGATTGTCTTCTTGAGTGGCAATCACAAATTATTATCAAAGGGCAACATAAATGGCATTCAGATTTCAATGACTGAGCTCATTACGACATTTAGAGCACTTACCGCTTATTGTGAGTTTTGCTGATTGCTGCTTATCCACAGATTACAAATATTGCAGAGTACCTCAGACAGCCAGAGCCATTTTCTTCCAGTCCTACTTATCTCAGCTGACACCTCACTTTGTAGGTAATTTGACCGTAGTCAGCAGACCTACAGGGAAAAGGCAGGAGAAAACTGGAAGTCAGCTTAAGTTAGGCGTGACATCAACTGCCCCACTGCACACAGAAGTTGAGGTCAATTTACAGGAAAGGAGATGCTGAAATGCTACAGACTTCTCGAAGGACTGAAAGTCCAAATTGCCCCCTTTTGTCACAACTGGAATCCAGTAAGCCATTTCAAACCTTCTCACCACAAGAGAAGTATCAAGGAGAATTCAACTGAAGTACATTTCCTTGTAGGAACAGAAGTAGAAGAGGAAGGGCTGCAGCTAAGGCCTGGCTGCAGGGCTGTAGTTCCATTTGAGAGCAATTCTGAAAATGTTCATACCTTCCATTTCAGAGTAGCAATTAAATCATCTAAACATTATCTTAAAGAGGTAGAATTATGAAGAAATTAGCTTTTTCAGACTAAAACCTAACCGGTTAATATCTTTCCATTTAGCGATTAAAAAAGTGATTGTACAGGTGAGTTACTTGGGTGTGGGCTGGCATTGTGGAAAGCCACAACAAATCCCTCCTTACTGATTGAGCGTCACTCCAAGTCAAGTCAAATGCTGATACGGGTATTCACCAATTACTAAATCAACCAAGTGGTGTCCCAGGAATGGATCTATTCCACAGGGCTGATTTGGCAATGCTGGTTTGTAAGCAGTGCTCCATGTGTGTTTGAGAAAGGGGGGAACACTTTGGCTGAGGCAAGACCTGCTAAGTCAGACACAGGTTTGGGCAGGCCTTGGAGCTTCTGTGAGTAGGAGGAGATCCCAGGTGTGCAGACATCAGCCATCACTTGCACACTAGGACTTCCCATGACAGAGTCATAAACTACTTCATGTCTCATTTGCCAGAATTTTTCCTGTAGCAGGCAAAACATCTGTAAACTATCCATTTCACTTCCCTGACCCGTTAGCAGCTTTTCCTACCAGCTTAATCAGTGGCAGGAATGCTCTGAATACTCTGTATTGTTCGCATGTGTCCCACTCACTCCAGCTTTAGTTTGATTTGTCTGCACTGCCAGAACTTTTTAGCGTTAGCTAACACCTCTCAACGATAAAGCTTCTCGGATAATGAAAATAACCGTCTTTCATGCTTCAATGCAAATGATCGGTAGCTTTCCAAAGCAGAAAGGCACTTAAAATCGTGTTTACAACTTCTGGACTACAACATTTTGAAAACAGACAGTAATATAGGAATCAAACATTTGAAATCATAGCTTTGCCTTTAATCTAAATTATTTCTTCTTTCTTCTGTACCTTACCTATCTTCCTTAGCTTACCTTCTTACCTTACTTTGTATTTCATGTAACAGTTGGGCTAAAACCAACCTCAAGAATTCAACAATCCATACCCGGCTCTAACACAGGATCCTCTATACTCATCTCTCAGACAGTTATAGTTTTAAAGAGCTTCAAAGACAAAGACTTAAAAATGTCCACAGGAGAACTATTACAGTACTTCTCTATCTTCCTATACCTATCCCAAGTCTTCCCTGCTTAAAAGTCACAACCACAAAAATGAGGGAAAACTTGTTCACTTCTTTCTTCTGTCTTCTGTATAACTTCATTAAGTGCATGTTAATGGTAAAACAATATCCTTTTCTTCAGTGACACTTTTAGCCCATTAGCGTCAAAACAGTTTGCAAAGCAGATGCCAGCCCTTATCCACATTTCTCAGACATGTAAAATGAAGCATGGAGAAGCTGAGGCCAGAGGCAGAATCCCAGTCCAGGGCCTTCTGTGCTATGGTCACGTTTGACTCCCCATCACATCTCCATCATGCCAGCAGTAATCCAAATCTACCAACCAGGATTCACGTGTAGATCATGCACCAAAATTATTTAAATTTCTTAGTAGGTTTTTTTCCCTGGCTTAGTAGCTAAGGGCATGTATTAGTGCTGCCTAAGAAAAGCAAACAAATAACCTTTGCCAAGCATTACAAAGTACCCTGGACTGAAGATGAAGCCAACTACACGATGGAAAAAAGTTGGGAGTGTTGAATTTCCTTACAAACATCACAGTGTCTGTCTGGCAAGTTGTGACCCAATGTTCAAGACAGTGGGGGAGGTAAGAAACTTATAGCTTCTTTTTTTAGCCCTACTTGGTGCGTTTGTGTGCTTCAGATCATGTTACATGGAATAGCCATACAGATAGGTAATCTCCCAAAGATTTTTTTTCTTTTTTTTACCTACAACAGCTGCTGTACACCTAGTTTCCTAGAAGGTAATGCTGTTCCTCATCAACTGCTTTGATCTTCTCCAGCTCCACCTTCTAACTATTGCCTTTGTCCAGTAGAGTCACTGTTCTTTCCTACGGCCTTTCATACCCATGCAGATCACAAGGCTGAGTACCAAGTTACGCCATAAACTGCTTTTTGATAGACAGGCAGTGCTCCCTCTCACTCTCAGACACTTTCTCCGGTCCTGTAGCCCTTGCAAAGAACCGCCCTCCAGTTCACTGCACTGTGTGACGATCTGTGTGGTTTATTCACAGATGCACTTTATGGCGCTCAGCTGAATCAAACTGCAATCCTTACAGTATGGGGCAGGGGGGAGAAATACAGCTGTTCCTTCCAGTCCACGAGCATCACACATTTTCTGCACGTGACGTTTTTTGCCTTTTCACGAGTGCTCCTCAGCAGCTCTGAGGAACTGCCGCAATAGCCGTTCTCAGTATCGGACAATGTCTTCTCCACAGACAAAGCAAAACTCTACTGCTCAAAGAACAGTGAGAACAACAAAATCTCTGATAAGATTTCTTGCAGAGGTTTCCCCATCCCGAGACACTACCTACAGGGAAGAAATTCATCGCTGTATTTTGCCTGTGAATAGGAAACCTGGCGGTATATTTTAACCACCCAGCTGCTACTCAAACATGTGGGGATATATTCAAAGACAAGTTCAGCAATTAACTACCCTGGATGGTCTGCACTATCCTTTCTTTCTTCTGAAATCTCATTGCATTTGTTTGTCAGAGAAAACGGGGTCGTCGATGTTTTACGCTCTTCCTGAAGGTATCAGTAAGTCACAGAGAAAACCTGACTAAAAACCGCTCCTACCATGTTGCCTGCTCCTCTATCACATGATGCAATGATTTACATTAATAACAGTAGAGTGCAGAGAAGACCTGCTGAGCCTTTAATAAACTTCCTTTTTCCAATCACTTAAAATGTTCTTTAAAGTCGCAACTGAAGTAATACAAAGCCTGCATAACGGTATACTTGACATTTATGATCTTGGCCATAAATCTGATTTTCGTTTTTACAATGTCTGCTTTTGATTAATTGTAAAAGGTTTACTATAAATACTTTTAGAGAAACAGTGGAATGGTTAATAAACTACATTCTGCATGGTAATGCCTTAAATTATAATGGAGCAAATGCCTTAAACCATGTACATTGAATTCAAAGTACCACAAAAAGCCAAATGCTCACAAGTTCAACTTTTGTTACTATTGTCATTAGGGAATAATTGTGAGGCATCCTGAATTTCTTCTAGCCTTGGCATCTATTAATGTAGTGCATAATTCTGGACGGGTGTTAAGTTAAAAGCTCCACTGTTCAAATGTAAGCAACGCTTGTAATGCATCTTAAACCCCCTTATTTTTCATAGTACAGCATGATTAAGTTAGAATAGCAAGAGACTGTAATCTAGACTTGAACGTCCAAGGTAAAAAACCCACTATTATTATTATTTTTTAGCATGACACAAGCGGAACCCAAGCAATGTAATTATGCCAGAATTCTGCAGCAGAAAAGACCTGGCAGCGAGCTGTGTGGGGTGCATTTTTATCACTGCAGAAAACCATCTAACCTGCTACTCATGGGTCCTTTTCTGGGAGGGTGCCAAAGCTGAAGGGTAATAGAACTATAATGAACAGCTCCAAATTAAATTATGCTGTTGTAACGTGGCATTATTTGGCATAAAGGATTTCATCGCAATTAAGAAAACAGATACATAGCCCACGGCAGGTGGCTGGTGATGTACTAGCACCAGATAAGTTGGCCTGCCGACAGAGAAAACAGCAAGAGAAAAGATTCTGCATACAGAAGCAGGTCTGCTCTCCAGTACAATAAACATAAAGCTGCATTATTAAAGGAGTAACCGATATCGCAGAGAATTAAAATAGCTACTGTACAAACGTTTCTGAAGTGTTTGTCTGACTCGGTGCAGAGGCCAGAACCAGACCTGCGTAGTGTTCAAATCTCATTAGTACCTCACCAAATAGGTGTGAAATGATGGATGTGCCATGATTTGTTATCTGCCCAAGAGTTCACTGTCCTCCCAACTGCTGCAGCTAAAATCAACATTTTTAGAAGCTCATTTTGCTTGCGATTCTGCCACGTGTAGACAGTCCTACCACACTCAATGGTTGAAATGCATCAGCCTTTATAGTAGTTTTGAAGAAGAGCAACCAAAAGGCATGTTCCCAACACTTTCCATTCTCTCTGGTGGTTTTCGGTTTGAGTTGTAACTATTTTTTAACAGACACAAAAGGCTCTTTTGATTATATGTCTTTGCCCTAATTGCTTGTGAGCTTGTAACATTTTAAAATCAGCCATTATCATCAGCATGAGACAGATAAAGCACCCAACGAGAGAAGAATCAGGTAATTGCTCATTACAGTTGAATATGAAATAAATAAAGCGGGCGTCTTTCGGAAGTTCACTAGGCCTGACTGCTCCATCCACGCGTGAACGTACCGCTCTTCCAAGATGCAGCTGAAAGCTCCACACAACCAGGAAGCTCCGTTCATACAAACACGAGCTCTGTCCCCTCGCCCTGAGGGCTGCGCAGACAGGGACTGGCACAGCGCAAGGCGCTACAGAAGAGCTTGTGGAGAGCAAGTCCTCCAGGTGACATCAAAATCTATATGGCCATAGGGGACAACCTGTTTGCATGCACCGAAAGCCATGCTAACAGGTAAGGACAAACATGTATGCCAAAGGAGTCCATTCAATGCAAGTTCTCCAAGAATACAAAAAAGAGTATTTTTAAATGCATGTAGACAGACTTGGCAAGTATTTATGGTGACTCCAGACAATGCTGAAAACGTGCCCAAGCCTTGAGATGTTTTCATCCTCTATATTTTCCTCAGAGATGCTGAATTATATGAGTAGCTTATTTTTTAATATTGTTGCTCTTCACCGAGATACGTTGTTCTGTTCCGCACATAGCACAAAATTGCACTTCTTATCTTCTTTTCCTTCTCTTCACCACATTTCTACAGGCACAATACTTACCATCAACTATCCATAAGCTCTCTTCATTTTAGTCTGTCTCATAATTCACTCCCTATTTCATACCAGAAGTAAACAGCCTCCAAGCAGATGTTTTTTACAGAACAGTGCACAAGAGATTTTCCCAGAATCCCTCTGCAGGGCCTGCTACCAGCTGCCATTTGAGACAGGTTAGGGGAACTCTGGCCTTGTCCAGTTTGCAATTCCTGTGTCTTGGGAAGAACCCACTGGACAGCACAGCAGTAACATAGGCACCTGATATACATCAGGGATTCACATCAGTTGAAGTTCTGAATATTTTGAACAATGTATTTATTGCTCAAAACTGACACACTACAGGTCTCCTCTGTCCTTAAAGAATATTTATTCACAAAGTATTTTAAAAAGAAACTAACAATTGAGATCTTGATACTGCTTTATCCCACTGCTGCCCCCAGACATCACCTTCACCATTAATACCAGAAAACATAAAAAACCCCCCAAGAATAGCCAATAGTACAAGGCACTACAACATAAGTTAAAATAGCCTAAGACCAGATCTTAATTAGAAAAAGCCAAAGAAGCTATTAAAGTACAGAACAGAATCACAAAAAAAGTTGCAAGCTCCATACTCTATGGTTTCCCAACTCTTAGGTAAAATAAACAATAAATGTACTTTTATCTGTCAAGTGTTTGTATGCTGAAGCTGGTTCTCACTCCTCCTGCTATCTTGGTCCTGCCTCTTCTCAGAGCCTGTTTTTGAAACCCTCAAGAGCAAGGCTGCAGTAATTTTCTCTAAGCCTATTCACATTCTTGTACCATGACAGCTCCAGTGTCTGGGGACACCACATGCATCAGAAATGCAGCTACAGACCCCACAGGGCAGGAGGCAGAAACTTCTCTGAGAAAAGCTCCTGACTGTGGGAACATAACACTGGACAAAATAAAAAATGCAGTTTTAACCATGCCAGTTTCAGATGAGACTGCGAAACCTACTTCTCAAGGAGCCAGGAAGGATATTTCAGCTTCAGCCTCTCTCCTGGGGACCATACCTTTCTGAATGCTGCGCTTTGGCTTTCCATGTCAGACAAGCAAAACCTTTCAGTACTCCTACTTTACAACTTACTCCTGACTTCAGCACCACAGGTCACATTGCTGCAGTTCAGAGCGTCTTACAAGAGCACCAAGGCACAGGAACACAGCGGAAACTTGTAGTGGCACAGAACAGCTTTTTTTTTAAAAAAAAAAGGCAGGAGCACTGCAGCCAGACAAACAGGCTCATGGGATAATTTAGGTTGGAAGGGACCTGAGGAGGCCTCTAGTCCCATCTCCTGCTCAAGGCAGGGCAAGCTCTCGGGCCAGCCCAGGCTGCTCAGGGCTTTATCCGCTCGAATCCCGAGAACCCTCAAGGATGTAAAACCCCTGCACCCCCCAATTTGTTGTGATTCACAGTTACGATGAGAATACGCTCCCTCACCTCCTCCAGGTCACTGATAAAAATGTTAAACAGAGCGAGTCGCAGCACAGACCTCCCACAGTACTCTACTCGTCACTGGCACCCATCAAGTTAAAACAGTAGGTTAGAACAGGAGAGCAAAGCCCAAAGCAGATGGAAGTACCGGCAGTATAATTCACTGACAGTGCCCTCGGACTGTGGCTTTGCCCGTTCTGCCCTGACACATCAAGCCAGCTCACCCACATCCTTTTTTCCTTCGAGATCCAACCAAGCTCTATTCACCTTGGCCAGCACTCGGCAAAAGTCTGTAACAATTTGCTGCCAAGCCTTCCGCTGCTCCTCCACAACACTCTCATTCACACACAGCAGTTCACGACAGATCACGCCTAACCCTCTATTACCTCCAACAACGAAGAGAATAATCTTTTCAAAGTTAATGAAAAAGCATCATGTATATGTTACATACATACATATATATTATTTCTACATGTAGGTTTCATTAAAACGTGCAATTTTTTTCGTCTTCGCGGCACAGAATCATGTAACGGATAGCTCGGTAACGACAATCCCACCAATATGACGAGAGAGAAATAAAAAAAAGCAAGTACCATGCTCACTAAAAGGTCCATATTCCATCCCGATGGACTCAGATATTCTTCCAGCATCAGTGCTGGCCATCACTGGTCGGTGTTAAAACTAACCTTAAAAAAGAGGGATTATTTCTGGTTCTCCTCAGGTCCTGTGTCTGGTTCCTCGAGTTGCCCTGCCTACAGCTGTTCCGGTGTTCACTCTCAGTACTGGCTCTAGGGACAGGAGCACACAACCAGAAGAACTTCCCCAATTGTCACTGGTATCTGTGGGAACTGAAACACGCACGTGGGGTCACGGCTTAGCTTATGACAAGAACCATCACACGAATAAATTCTATGACAGAAAGCAGTAACAACTTCGCATAAGCAGCAATAATCTCCTTTCATAATGGTGGTGAAAGTATTTCTTTTAAATCAGTCTGTACTCCAACTCCAACCCGAGTGTTAGGCAATAATATCAAAATTACATACATTAAAAGAGACCATGACTGGTCCCTGAAAGAGAAAGCAATGACTAGATAAGTCTGTGCATCCTTCACATATCCTCTGTGGCTGCTGGCTGGTTAACCAGCACAAGGGATTTCATTTTCCTCATGGAGTCGGAACCCTGCTGGGTAAGGAAATTAAGATACAGGGGAAAGGGGGAGACAAATTTTGCTGCATTTTTAAACCACCTTTTCGAGACACACAGAAATGAACAGCCTGGATAAGAAAAGCTTTATTAGTGATAGAGTTTAAGGGCTTCTATCGCTTCTGTTAGAGCATTACTCTGGTTTACTTTCCCCTGATTTTTTACTCTGCCTTTTCACTTATTTTTGTTCCTAAGAAAGATGAGCCAGGGAACTGCACAGCATAGAATGAGACAACCAGCCTAGTACCTCATACGTACGTTACAGAGGTTGCTGGTACTCTTTTACTAGTTTTAGTTTTTTACTTTAAATTTTACTTCTTTTTTTATTTTACTTTTTTAATTTTACTTTTTTTTTAATTAAAATTTTAATTTTACTTTACCATTAGCCACCTGCAATTAGTGCAATGAGTAAGATCTCATGTATTTCCAGCTTAGTTTGATTTGAGCGCCTTCTGCTCCTTGTTCCCATGCTGAGCTCTAGGATTAGATGACGGATGTGCTTCCTTGGGAGAGGGGACTGTAACCAGTTGTCTGACCTGGCAAGCTCCTGTAGTCCTGTATCGCGTCCCATTGCAGCCCAAGAAGTCCCCCTTAGCGACCCAAAGATTGCCTGGGCTTTTGGGTTAGCTCTTGGGGGGTCTAAAGAGCAGGCAAAGTAATGCTACAAGTTCTGCGAAGGAGTTTCCAAACAGAATTGGCTGTAAACCCTGCAGATTTTTGGTGCTTTTGGTAAAGGAACAATAACCTCCTCATTCTGCCCTCTGTGATACCCTCACCATACTTGCTGTCTTACAGAAGTGACAGTCAACTTCCCAGTAAGTCAGGACTGTACAAGAGAAACACCTTAAGAGCAAGTATGTTTTAGAGACTTCTCGGACTGTCTTTTATACGATAATTCATCAACATTCATTTCACCCTTAAGTGGCATCAGTTTAAGGCACCAGAGGTCTGTGGTTCCATCCTGGATATTTGCTGGTACAGTGAGATCTGTGACACCCCTGAATTCACCAGCAAATCTCAGTGGTATTAAAGTGGTAAAACAGGAACATCAGCAATTTCTTGACGACGTAGGTGCCTCTTATCCAGCTACTGCTCTTGTATATCCTCAGGTTTGTAATTTCCCGTGCTTCTCCAGCTTCAGATTCCAAGTTTTTAAGATTCTGCAATGATTATGATTACTAAAGCAAGAGAATAAGCAAACACACTCCTTCCCTTTACTATAAGCAAAGTGAGTTTTGCTGCTGCCTTTGCAATGTTCCTGGCATATGCTTCATAAATAGCCACCATCAACAGAAAGAGCAGCTTGCTGGATAGAAAGCTGGCTTAGTCCCAAAAGCACTGTCACATCCCGACTTCCTTTCCTCAGAAAATGTTATGTATTAAGAAAGCTTACACTTGAGGAGGAAAAAGCATTTTTCAGTGCTGCTTTCTCAAGCTCAAGAAAATCAGTTTGTCCAAGTTTCCAGAATGTTTGCATCTCTCCATCTGCTGCAGCTAGTGCTGGCGTCACCAAATACTGACAAGCAGGGATCTGCCAATTGCTGTGACTTGCTATTTTTTGTTTTTGTAAAAAACAAACCGTGAGAACACATTGTTTTTTTTAAATGATGTCACAACATAAAAAAAAAAAGTTTGCTTGCAGAGTGGTCTCTCTCATTTCCTTTGCAAAAACCTCTCTCTTCTTACAGAAAACGACAGAGAGAATAAAAAACTACCATTTGTGGGCTGCTCAAAGCACCTGGGTGTATTGCCTTAGGCCTTGCAGAATTGTTAATCCTGACCCCCCCTCACCCAAGCCAGCTGTGACTCCTTCTGCATCCGCCTGCACGCCCTGTGGGGACGGGATGTGGATCCGCCACCTCCCTCTCCCTGGTGCAGGGCCACTCAGGACTCCTGCAACAACCGGATCAAGGGCAGATAATGTTATTCCTGACAGAGAAAGCCTCAGAGTTAGGGTAAATCAAACATGTATTATATTATCTGCTTGAAAGGCGCAATTCACACCACTCCCCAGCTCTCCTTGGATCTCGTGCTTTGCACTGTACTGCCTCTTCAGATGAGCTGCTCTACTGAAGCCCTTGGAGTTATCGATGTAAAATCACTTGCTCAGTGCAGGTTACAGAAGCTGGGGCACTGGGGCTGTTCGCCTGAAGAGTCAATACGAAAACCAATGCCTGATCCCAGCTACACTGCAGCCTCTCCTCTGATCCTAGTCAACCTGTGCCCTACGTGACTGCAGTTTACTTTATTATCTCCGTACTTTTTCTCGTTCCTATTTACTGTCTCTTCCCTCTCCTTGGTTACTGACCTTTTTCCTTCTCTCTGATCTTATCAGAGACCACAACAGTAACAAACCGCTTCCTACATCAGGAGGGGAAACTGCTTTCCAGAGCCTGCCTGTGGTGCTTGTGTACTGGGTAGAAAATGATGCCAGTTGCTCCCTTCTGCGGGACCTACGCTCACTGCCACTAAGTCTCCTCTTTTTGACTACCTGCCGAGTTAGCTCAGATCCTCATCTTTCCTGTACACTGCTACTGCAAGTGAAGTAGTAGCAATGACTGCCTGTGCATCATTTAAAAAAAATAATTATATATCCATTAAAAGAATACGATCTATTCTTAACCATTTACATGAGAAAAATTACATAAAATAAACACTGAATGTGGTAAGAAGTGAAAGTATTTTCAGCTATTCTAAGCACTAAAATAAAGTTAAACTGCTGTTTTCAAAAAATATACTCTGTCCTAACCAGCAAAATTGCTTTACATTTTGTCTTCATTGAAAACAATCTGAACAGCAATCTAATTTGAAGTTGGATAGATGAGCTGTCACATGCTGGATATGCATACACAAGGCTGTCTCTCCTGCAATGTCAATTGTACTTTTCATTTTGCGGATAAAAACAACAGCCACCGTTTTTAAAAAGTGAAAAGAGGTTTCTTCTGGCATCATTACGCAGTAGTGAGGTGTCTAAATAGCTAGTTAAAAAAAAGAAAAAAAAAATTCTACGAAGGTCTGGCCCCAGGTTCAAGGTTTTGGAACCTTTTGCTCTTAACAGCGGCAAGATAGAAGAGCTATTGAGCGAGACTAAGGGAGCAGTAGCCTCTTCTGCGACGTCTGGCAAGATGAATTGAAAAGGAGGAATCACAGGAAATCCCACATAAGCATGCAATCTCCATGATGACAAAAGCCTGCCGTTTAAATCCGGAGAACCCGGTGACTCAGGCAACGCTGTCTTGCACAAGAGATGCTGGAGCGAAAAAGGCAGTTAACATGTCGTGCTGGAAATACTGTATCTGGTTTGTCAGCAAAAAACCACCCAAAATGGAAAAGCGGTGAAGTTCATCGGTTCCACTTTGCACCCGTGAACCTCCCTTTGTGTTCTGCCCTGATAGAGCTGTCAGGGCGGAGCAGAGACACTTGCTGTACAGCAGCCTGCCTTGCAAACCGCTTGGCTTTCCTATGCTCTGACACCGGCTTGCTCAGCAGGACCTCAGCCTGAGCCAGAGCCCAGAGGCAATGCTGTAATGCTCATGCAGAGACTGAACAAGAGTTGTGCCATTAACTGCTTAAAGGCGACTACATCAGGCGCACAAAGAAACTGCATAAAAAATTCTGGCCAATTGAAGTGATACAAAAAGTCTGGTTGCGGCGGGGATCGTCTTTTTCTTATGTGCTGTAAAATGTCTCGCTCGCAACAGCCCAGCAAGAACTCAAGGTGCAACACAAAAAAGAATGCCACTGAATATATTAAACAGTGAGTTGAAGCCTGTTTTGAGTAAATAAATGGAGACGATAACTGAATGCTAATGCGTGCATAATTTAATGGAAGCATCACAAACAAGGAGGAGAACAATTTTTAACTTGACAAAAAGAGAGGAAGAGAGACACTCTTCCAGAGTTTAGAATTTTGTATTACCACGTTCTTGGTAAAAGCAATTTTCCTTCCCTCTCCCACTGAGCCGTATTTGTCCCTGTTGCTACTATACTGATTTCAGCGGAGTATCATCAGGAAGAATCTAATAGCAGCTAGTTCGTCATTACGCTTCCCGCACTAACAATCCGAAGCATGCTGTGTTGCGAGTGAATGTGCTGAGACACTGAAAGACAGCAATTAGGAAAACGGCAAGTATCACGTCTCTTCCCAGTCTAGAACTGGCAATTTCTAAATCCAGATTGTACGCTGGCTGATCACTGAGTAACTCAGTTCCTCTCTCAACTATTTGCTCCAATAACCAAAGCAGTATTTTTTAAATGCTGGCTCCTCAAACTTGAACGAAGAAGTCCGTATCTTAGACACTACTTTGAATGCAGAGGATAGGTAATCTTGACAGCTGAAGGCTGTGGTCTTCAATGTTTCAGGTCATGTCAAGGAAGAAAAATGGTAATCGTTTTTCGAAACTGTTCCAAAGTTTGTAACCTCCCCAAAACAGTAAATATTTAATTTCTAAACAATCAGGTATTTAGAAAGTGCTGAGAAAAAGAACACAAAAGAGGAGTTACCTAGTTGATTTGAATTAGATGTTAATACTAACAAAAGCAAAAAAAGAAGACAGAAGAATGAAGAGAGGCAAAATGGTTTGAAAATCCACAGGAATATTACAGCGCTCTCCTCTGTTACTCTCTGTGAAATAACTTAAACAACATCTGTTTGCTGTAATATTTAATGAGCACCGTAGAGCTAGGTTAATCCCAGCTCAGGTATTTGCACAAAGCACTTCATCTTGCTATAGTTCTTGACTCTGATAGATCAGCCCAGAGACTTGCAAACGTGGGGAATCAGTCAAGTGCAGCACTCGGTAGATCTCCTGGCTGCCCGGCTTCGGAAGGAGGTTTGCTGAGCTGCTGCAGAACGTGCTGTCACAACAAATAAGCAAAGAGCAAAGGAAATGGGTGAAGACGCCGGCCTAAGGAGAGTTACAGAAACTAATGACCGGGCTGTAACAGGGGAAAGGAACAGGACGGAGAACATTAAGGGAGCCAGAAGGCAAATGAAAGCCCTTCTAGGCTAATGGGAGTTATGAGGGGGTTCCTCATGGCATAAGCAGACAATTTATCTTCCTGTAAGAAAAATAAAACAAACCTGGGAGAGTAATCGAGCTAATTATGCAATGACTTTATAGACACTGCCTGAACAGAAAATACTTTTTCTATGGATTGTTTCCTCTGCATTTTCTGCCTGTTTGCCCACCTAAGAGCATTCCAAAATCTTCCCTTAGACTGCACTGCGTCAAAGCGAAAGCGAGTAGTTTGGTACCGGCATTACAATCTCCGTGAAAAAAGCAGACTTCCTGCCGCGGTCCTAAAATCTCTTACTTCTCTACCATTCCCCCACTAACGGCTATGGCAGCAAGGGACTATATTGCAGAAACTCTGCTTAGCAGTCCTAGTAATGCCACTACTGTCCAGTTTAATCTTTCAATCATCAGTGCCGAAGCAAGGAGTCTTGCCGTTGTCGTGAAAGTAACTACTGCGTTGCACCTCTTCAGAGTGGTAGAGAAAATAACATTCCTCCATAAGAGCTGAACGCTCTCACAAACCGCCACGCTGGGCTGGCTTAGGGCTCACAAGAGCAAGACAACTTTGTCCAGAGGCAGATTCAGACTCCCATAGCCTGAGTTATAGTTATCACCAAAAATAACATCTTCTGCTCTGCTTTACTATTTGGATACCAGTCTACCAGGACCTGGGCCACCAACTGATTTCAAAAAGTCTGCTAAATGAGGACTAGAGAAGGTTTGCTACTTTCTTGACATTGGTTTGGTCTCTAATTAGATGAGCAATCTTGACTGTAATCTGGATAACTAACCTCTACAAACAATTGCCAGTCACTAAATTCAGAAATATAAATTTGAATAGAAATAAAATTATATACCTCACAGGTATAAAACATCAGAGAAGGGCTGTGACAACGGACACTCCTTCCATTGGAAAACCGGATGAGTGAGACAGAAAAGCCTGCTGGCTTTTTCCCAAGCAAACATGAGTATGAGAATGGCTGGAGGTTAATTAGTTTAGGAGTGGAACTTGCTGACTGTGTAAGATGGTGTAGCAATTAAAAAAAAAAAAAAGTTACCTGGTGCATAAAGTAAGAAAAGCCACATTTCAATCCTTCTAGAACGTGGATGCAGGAGGTTCTGATGGGGAAGGACTGAAGTCCCCAGGGTCACAAGGGTGTTAATCAGGACACCATTCAAATCAATGAACATGGGACTGCAGGTAAGAAAGGCAGTCCTGGTCTTCAAGGGGAAAAATAGCTGTATTAGAGCCTCGAACGTAGCCTGAGAGGTGAAAATGGAAGGTGATCTTGTGCTACCACTACTCCATATTAAGCACTTCCTCTCCTTCCTCTTTTTTATCTGTGATCTGCACTACATCTATCCGATAATGAGTCAGAAATGTCATATAATTACACTTCAGAGAAGCTAGTGTAATTGATCATTGAAAGCTGGCTTTCCTATAATGTGCTAAAAGGAATGAAACTCCTTGTGTGCTTTTGGGGGCACCACTAGAGCAGAGATTCTAATTACTAGGAAGTTCAGTTCAACAGATGTCAACGTATCAGCTGTAATAGCTATTTCATAAGGACAAAGACTTAATATGGACTGAAGGAGCTCTTCTAAACTTGTAAAATTTCACTTTGCCACTTTCCGCAACATTCAGTGAGAGCTACTAAAAAACCTGTGAAAGACCTAATTCCAGCTGTAGCTTCAGTGGCATTCAACATAGGCTAAGCCATGCTTTAGCCAAAGCATTGCTGGTGTCAAGCTGGAAGGGCAGGACAGCCCGTTGCACGGCTAAATATTGTTTTCATGTGAAATGTCTTGGCAAAAAGGTGGAAAGTGAGGAGGAGGAGAAGAAAAACCAGGATATTATTGTTATCGTTGTAGTTCCTACAAGGAAAAGCAACTCTATTGACAATACAGGTTCAGGAACTAGTCACACTGAAGAAGCCCATCTCCAATGCGGTTAAGACAACTGAGGAAAAAGAACGAGCAGTACCTTGATGATGACCAGCCACCTTACAGGCTAAGGTGTCCTCTTACAGGCAATATGTCTTTAGTGAAAAATGAGCTTTTGCACCATTTTCCTTTCTGCCAGCTCTAAGAAAACTGAGGATGACTATTTCACCAAACTCTGACCTTACAACAACAGAGGGTCATGCAACAAAGTGGAACCCTGCACAATTTCACACTTCTTGTGCTTTTAACTCACTAGAGTTGTTAATGGTTAGAGAACAGATCCGAGAGCACACACACCAAACCAGAGGCTCCTTGTTGAACCCACCCAAAGAAAGACTATGATGCGCTGGGCTATTTCTGCACAGAAACCCACCAGCACCATTTCTCTAGCTACTACCCCATTTTTTCCCCACTCTCTTGAAGAAGGTAAGTCAGAAGGAAACTGTGTGCATACACATGAAACTATGTTAGATGGCAGTTACAGGGGAAACAAGATCTCTGCCTGTGCTAGTTAGACTTATTGTGAGGACAAAGTATTCAAAGTAGAAAAAAACCAAAGCTTGAGCGGTGAAGCAAAGCGTACATCTCGTTAATATTTGTCTCTGTGTCCTGGCACATAAGCTGAGATTTTTTTAGCCACCACCACATTAAAGCTCACTTAAAGTAAGCGCAGGGCTTAGTGAGCTTCCTGAAGAGGGGAGCAGTCGCCAGGGTTTTGAGATACTCTCCCTTTCCTCTGGGCCTACTCCGAGGAGAAAGAAATCATTAAATGATACTCACCCTTTTATAGCCATGAACTCTGAGCACTCTGCCATACGCAGAAGCCCTGTACCAATCTCATATTAAGACAAAAAAAAAAAGTTTCTATTAATTCTCTCTTTGTAAGACTCCTAATTAGGAGAATAATACCTTTCTAGCACAGAACACACCCTTTACTAACATTGATATGCCTTATTTTTGAGCTAGGACATCACAACAAGAATTTAAAATCATGCATGGCACTGTATTTGGCAGCATTGTCCAATGGTGGTCAGTGGAATGACACAGAAGATTGTATAAGGTAGCAACTGCTCCTTTTTTTTTTTTTTTTTTTTAATTTATTTTTGTGGATTTATATTCCAGTTTAATTCTTTTTCTAATAGGGAGATAATATGGTATATTTTAAAAGTATCCAGTGGCTACTCATACATTATTGAAAAGCTGGGCGTTAAAGATTAAAGGCAACAAGAGTTATACAGAGAAGCCGATTTTAATTTCTCGTTTCTCTCTCTCCATTCTCCTCCTCACTTACTCCCTGCCACACACACACACTTCTCTGTTGGCCGCCCTGTGCTTTCACACAGATCATTTAAAATAATCTTATTGTTTCTGTTTATTTCCTTGGTAATTCTCTGTTCACTAAAAGTTTATGCTTTTTAAATCTGTTTATTACACCCTTCCAGCTTTATTTCCTAATCCTCTTTTGTTCTTTGTATTTTTTACATTTTTAAACTGGGAAAGCTGCCTTCTTTTTATCTCTGAGCTTTAAATTAGTTCTTTAATCACACGAGCAGCAACATATACTCCTGCATGCTGCACTCACCTTCTGAGAAGCCTTCCCTGACAAAGTGCTTCCTCCTGATCCCTCAAGTCTTGCTTACAGAATACTAAAAACTTAAAAAGCAGCGAACACTTTACTGAAGTATACTAAACTAACACTAAACCAGACAGCATTACACCCCAACTTTTATATAGCATTCACAGGCACCAGAGAGGTGTACGCATGCAATCACGCACCATCTTAGACTGAGCAATTTCACAACAAAGGTAAAAAATCTACTCCCAGTTACTGGCCCAAGTGATGCTGCCATGAGCAAGGCGTATGTACTACTCCCGCGCCTCCTACTCCGTCTCGCCACTCGCCCGCTCCCTAAGCAACCCTCGCAGAACACGACCACGGCCGCTCTCCTCACCCACAGCCTTACTCGCCCGCTTAGCGTTAGCCTCGTGCATTTGGCCTATTAAACTGCAAAAGTATGTCAATAATGTTCATCAAGAAAAAAAAACAAAAGCTCACACATAAGGCCTGACAGGACAATGTTTTGTCCTCCCTTGGCAGAGGTGAAAAATGGCTATGCACGCCCATGTAAAATTTAGCCCTACGTACCTTAGGAAACACAGTATCTTAATTAGTTTTATAACACAGATTTTCTTTGTTTTACTGGTTCATGAATCTGGTACTGAAGTCTCACTGATACTACTCAAATCACATCAACCTTGCAATACCACAGGTCTAAATGACTGCAGACAGCAATGAATATTGTTGAAGTAATTTCACAGACAAACCAAATGACAATATTACTACTTCTTAAGATCAGGCTGCGTCGATGTAACATTTTTGTATGGTGAGTATGCCAGATTTACAAGAGACGTGACCATACTGTTCTTGCTTTCCTTCTCCCGTTAATGAATACAACTGTGAAGAAGTGGGGGCGGTTTCTTTCGGCAGTAAAATCCTGCCACACCAATGGCCAAAAATAATCAAGTGGTATTATTCAGTCTCTTTTTCATCTCCAAAGAGATTAGCAATACTAGAAAGGGAAACACAGCTTTAATTAGTCTGGTCACACAAAGGGAAAAATACATGACGGCTCTTGCAGATAAATCAAGGGAAAGATATAAATTGCATCTCGGAAGGCAAATAGCAATTTTCTCCTTGATCTCAGACTAGGTAAAATCCCTTACGCTACTTAAGTCCTGTAGAAGAATAGCTACATGCTCGTGACCTAGCACTGTGAAGAGTATTTCTAAAATACATGTACTGATTTCTCGGTTTGGTGAACATCAATGGGTGCAAGCCAAATAGTGACCGAGGCAAACTTTAGGCTGCTATTTGCTGTGAAGGACAATCAATCTTAAAATTTACCTTAATGTAGTAAACATCACATGGTTCCTACATCATTAAAACATGCCCCAAGCACTAGATCTTTCTCTAACTCCAAGTTAGCTCAAGTGCTCAGTACTCTTACAGACCTTGTGCTGCACCTGACATTTCACTCGCTCGCCTCTCTTTTACCCGTGCGCTTGTTCAGTGAAGCTAAACTTTACAAGTAGGTATTTCAGAATCCGCTTCTCTGGAAGAGACATCTCACCCTCTTCTTGGGGGCTTAGTGTTTGAAACAGATACACCAGTGCTGCTTTCTAATGCAAATCCAAATTCCCCTAGGTGGAATGTGATTAGCCTGGGCCAGTCTCACCGGGCAGAAACTCGTCAGCCTGCCTGAAACGTTATGGAGCAGATACAGGTGGCTTTTGACAGAGGAAGTAAGGATGAATTTGTTAAAATGGAAAGCAACGCACAATTAATGATGGGATTCAAAATGTAAGACACATAGCCAGGGCAAGGATACAGAAGGGCCCTGAGAAAGACAAAACCGTACCTGAACTTACGGTGAACCACGCTGTCGCAGTACTGCTGCAACGGGGCGAGAGAGAGCACGGAGTGCCTCCGCTTCCCACACGAGCCGCTTCGCAGAATGGCTCCATCTCCAGAGTGCACTTGGCGCGGCGCGAAGCTACATCTGCAGGATACATATCAACCTTCTCCTGGGGGCTAGGAGCGCTGGAAGTGCAGCGTGTTTCGCTCATCAGCCTGTTAGCGTGCCTGCTTTGAGCAAGAGCAAAAGTTACCGGAGGCGGCTAGCCAGCGGAAGCGCTCCTTGCTCCGCAGCTGCCCTGCGCTGGCAGGAGGCTTCCCACGCCAGGGCTACAGCTGGCCACCACGCTGCACCGGTATTTTGCTCTCAGGGTTGCATTCGTCCCTTAATTATGTTGCGGCGTTTAAGTCTATGGAGACCCGAGCGATTAGATGTAAAACTGTGACAGTTCTAAAGCCCTGAAATGTGATCGCGCGGTGTGACTGCAGGACTGACAGAACAGCCCCAATTATAACCTTCCAGGTGAATGGTGCTTTGTACCATGAAACCGCTCCTCAGCCGTACCACATCTGTCTAGAATGGTTTGAGGATACGGAAAACATTTTTAAGCCAAAGCAAAGTAACTTTATTCATTATGTAGATACATTTATAGTAAGCGTGGCTCCACCAGGGCTCACAGAAGAACGAACGGCTCTCTCTTACGGTTCCATCAAAACTACGTTACAGAAACAGAAGAGCACAAAGGGAACCAAATGCACAGGGCCTACAAATGAAAAGTAAAAAAATAGCATTATTAAGGCAGTGAATCCAAGCCCTGAAAAAGTTAAGAAATGGCAGAATTCAGCTTGTTTGTGTGATGACGATTTGCCCCTGCCTCCTGCGTGCATGCAGTCCAGGAGAGTCTTCATGACACAAATATTCACTTTGTCCTACAGGATCCGTCTCTGAACACACACCGCTCCCTGAGTAAGCAGCAATTCCGTATTTTTGCCTTCTCCTAGAGATCCAGGGTGCTGCTCTATGCCTTATTTACGGCATGCTGCTCTGAAGACAGAATTATTCATTTTTTCAAAGGGTTTTCTCTGCCATTCACAATGTAGTATCTGAGAGCTTCTCAAATATTAACGACATCTGTTTGCACCCCACGCCTGCGAGATGCTGAGATGTGTAAGAAGGTAGCTTGTTTTGGGCTGGGCAGCAGTCAGCCTTTTCACAACCTCACCAGCTCCAGCCAGGAAACCATGAGGTGCTCTCTGTAGCGGGCTGAGAGTGTGACAGATAGACGAGATGAGAGCCTTTAGCTGGGAGAATGAGGGAAGAAGTGTCAGTACTAAGGGTGTGGGGCTGTGATAAGGAGGCTATTTTCCTTGAGACTTGCTTGAGTTTTGTGAAAAATTAACACTCAGCCGAAAGAAAGCAGAGTGTGAATCCTACCCGGAGCTGAAAAGCAATTCGGCTTGCTTTGTAAGCAGGTAGACAGGTTGTTACAGACCACTGTCACCTCATTTTTCACATATGGAAATTGAAGCATACTGAAATAAGGACAGATAGTAGCCACCGGTGTAGCGTACCCAATTTGGCACCTGGGTCTTGATTTTAGGGAACACCTGCTGCTTCATAAACCATTATAATACTCAAACCGCAACATGTGAACAGCCCATTTGCAACTGTGAGAGCATGGTGACTTGGCCAGTCAGGCCCCAGGGGTTCAAGGCAGGCACCAGGTGACTGGGGACAAATGATTAGACGCCCTCTCTCCGATTTCTCATCTCACTTACTCATGTCTCTGGCAAAGGCTGCAAACTCACCCCGCAGGCAGCATTCGACGACCTTGAACATGAGATAGCCCTCTACACCCATCGCTCTCTACACCAGCTCCAGGTCCCCCAGCAGAAAAGCGCTGGAGACTGCAGCCACAAATGAGGCGGGGACCTGCCGCACAGCAGCAGCGATGCCTACAGCGTCGGGTACTAGAAACTGGGATATGACATTGGCCACTGTCACCACGAAAGTTTGTCCTACACCGTGTGCTACAGTGGATTAACCATCACCTTGGATTGCTATTAGTAAAAGTGGCATTGAATTAGCTTTCCTTCAAATTAAGCCAAAATGTTGGACAGAGACTTCTCCCTCCCGGGTCCTGTCAATAAAACCGTTCCTAACAGATGTTTTTTCATCTGAGCTCACTGGCATCATTTTCCACAGCACAGTGATAAATACCTTACTTTGCTTCCGTGCTTGTTAAAAATATAAATTTAACATTGTTTCAGTGATTACACAGATATAATTACGTCAACTGATTTGTACAGGTCAGTAGTACCACGGCCACCTTTGACACCTCCTGTGGGTGGAAGATCCCATTCCCTTGCTGAGACACAAACTACAAAAGCATCTCGTGATTCTCCATGCACCTGCCAAAATAACCCCCATTACAAAGATCCCCCTGTTTTAAAGAAATAAAGGAAGATTTCAGCCACTGCTGCAGAAGGGAAAGCTTGCCATCCTGGGACACAGAAGTCTGACAGTCAATAGGCCGTGGTATTTGGGATCTGTCAGGTTTTAACAGGATGGATTTAGGCTCTGCTTCCTTACACAAGTCAAGTACCGAGTACCTGCAGAAGGAAAAGTATTAAAGAGAGAGAGAGAGAGACCGAGGGAAGTTCACTGCAGTCACACAAATCCCATGCTTTTCTCCACCTCTCTCGGGGACAAATCCAGTTTCATTCTTCCCAACAGCAACACGCTCCTGCCTGGATTTGCGATCTTTTCCCAGCAAGACAGGGGAGAACCTCTCTCTGCTGTATGGTAATACGGCCAGTCGCATCACATATTCACATCAGCTCTTCACTGAAATTTGGGAAACAGTTACTCAGTATAAGGACAGCATAATTAATTAGAAGGTCATGTACCTTACCGTAAGGAGTAGATTTTTTTGAAAGGAAGAGTGCACTTATATCAATGCTTAAATACCTGCCCTTCCTGTAGTTGGACGGTGTTAAAAAAAAAAAAAAAAAAGAAAAAAAAATGAAGAATGAGTTAAGGTTGGTTACAAAAGCTGATGTATCCAATTTTTTCTTACATGGAGAAAACCAACTGCAATTAACGAGTGAGTGACCACAACTTAACTGACAAAATTATTTGTTTTTTAGGTACAGGGTAATTTGTCAACATGAATTTCATTGCAGGGAATGGACACTGGATGAATTAAATAATTTAGAGTACTGTAGGATTTTCTTCCTCTTTCAAATTAAATTTTCCTTTGGGGTCAGTTCAATTCATTTGTGTTCCTTTACATCCAAGGACCAGAATACTTGTATTATTTACTCTAGGCCTCATAGTCCAGCAGGTTGCTGACTAGCGGATGTGTACATATGGTACACACATACACACACACTATACGTACAGTGTGTATACAGAGTTATATATATGTACAGTGACAGATCTTGCATAGGGCAAGAGATGAAGAGTAGTTACTCAGGGAAAAGTCTGAAACTCAGGGAAGAAAACAAAATAGAACAAAAAATAAACTTTCTTATTGCAAAGAGTTTGTACAAGCAGCTGAAGAACTTACTTGCATAACAATCTTGAAATGCCTGTCTGTAAGATTTACTCTGGATAAGTAAGGACCAACAGAAGAGCCATGAGGCAGGTTTAAGCAAGACATCACTGTTAAACCATCTTGTTAAACAAGCCACCTGTCCTGAAAGCCTTCAGCTTCATTGACAAAAATTCTGAGAAAAATCAAAGCCCACCCAGCCGGAATAATCAGCCGAGAGGACCCAGAGGAGACCGAAGCCAGACAGGCTGGATGAACAGATGCCTTGAAAAATTACAAGTAGGAAATGGGTAAGTGAGGGCGAAAAGCGGCGGTGCAGTGTGAGTTACAGACACTCATCTGAGCACCTTCCTAAAAGCATTGCAGGCACGGCCAGTTCCGTTGATGAAGCTTTTTAGTGACAATCTCTACATTGTTTTTCTTCCCTCTGTGTGAAGGTCATTTTATTAAACAGTATAACTCGCCACAGATCTTGCACGCAGATCTTGCTTTTGCTTTTCTTTCTCATCTTCTCATTTTGCATACAGAAGCGTAACAGTTGGGTGGCTCACTAAGTGGAAATGGATGCGAAGAGCGAGCTTTTCTCCTCCAAAATGCAAAGTTGGAGGAGTCACTTAAGTGCATGGAAAGAGTAGTGCTGTTGTAGACTATCAGATATTAGCTGTGAGTTCCCTAAAAAAATGCTTAACTTTATTTAACTAGTAAACAATCAGGCCAGACTAGAAGCAAAGCAGCAGCTCACCCCACGCTCCACAACCCCAAATCCTCCCAAGGTTGGATGTACCACCAAAAGAGGCAATATGCTCACTGAAACCCTTTCTGTTGCTTTTTGGGGGAATTTGAAAGGGAGTATTGTAAGTAAAAGTTGGCCTATTTTTTTGGTATTTAAAATGAGAGATTGTTATCTATGCAGGTAACATATTTAAAGAACTTTCTGTTCAAAAGAAAGCTATTAATCAAGAATTTTTTTCCTTCCTCTGGGAAGACAAGAGAAATAAAAGGTTTATTATTTCATAGCCCCCAGACATCTAGAGAGGAATGCATACAGTGTTAAAAGTACCTGAGGCAGTTGGCTGTGTGCAGTGTTTCTTTATACAGTACTAGGCCCAGCAGGATGAGAAACAGCTAATTGTCCTGGGCATATGACTTGCGTTTTGATATATTTTCAAAAGGAGACACCGCAGGAAGCGCATACCTTTTTGTACTTGAAACGGTGGCATGAACTTGAACCTGAAGCACCTGGGGTTCCCGGGCTTTTTGGGTACATAATGCAGTAATGAGATGGTTATTGTACAACGGGAGTTACTGCTTAGGAGTTAAGCAAAGAGCAGGACTTTGTGCAGAATTTTTTGAAATAACAGTTTCCAGTTTCCTCCGGTGCATCAAAATATTTTGTTTTCTCTTGTCGAAGAGTGTGTCTTTAGATTATGAACAATCCTCCAGGAAGAAGCATTGAATGAAGAGCTAAACCAGCCTTTCCACGCACGTTAATTCCCTCTTTGAGAGGGAACGCAGGACGGGGAGCACTTTAGAAGAAACTTCTATTTACAAGTTCTAATAGCTTTGTGCACGATGATTTCTTTCGTGAGACATCTCAACCACTTATAATGTATTCTTACATTTTCAAATATCAAGCAAACGTAGCGACAGACGCTGCGAAGCAGCCGAGGAGATAGCTCTCACCTTGTGATTGAGTTATTATGTATTCCATTAGATAGTGCTGCTCAGCTGAGCTTTTGAAGGTGGAAGGTAAGATTAACAGAGGAGGAAAGGCTTCTTATTAATTAAAGTGATGCACTGCCGATTGTAAGGGCGATCAAATATTGGTTCAGTCTTACCGCTGCTGCTTGCTTTTAATAGGTGTGAATATATTTGATAAAGCTGACGGAGCTGCCCAGCAGAGCAGAGGCTGGGTGCAAAGTCAGAACCTCACTGCTCACCTCATTTAAGATCAGATTTGTGCAGACTGACAAGACAAAGACTTACGAGAAAAACAGTTCAACAAGTGCAAAGAGACCACGGTACTGAACCTGAAAAATGAAACTGTTCATTACTTGAGCAGTGTAACAAGGCAGTTTATAGGCAGCATGCTTATTTGTTGTAAATGCTGCAGCAAAGCTAATGATTTTTGGTTTAGTTGGAGTTCAGATTCTCACTTTCATCAGCATTATCTTGCCAAATATGCTCCCAAGCTTATTTTAATTTAGGATTTGACACTAGCGATTGCCTTTTTTTTTCCCCTCAAAGGATGAATTAGTTCACAATAAAAGATGCATATTAGGCAATTTATTATGCTAATGACTTGCAGAAAAAAGCCAAATTACCTTGATGGTGGATTATATTGAACAATAAAAAACCACACTCGTCGCAATTCTCAGCGAACGCATAACTTAGCTGCAGTTAGCTACAGGAAGTTTCCCGGTAATAGCATCCACATGAGAGACAAACAGACATGCATTAGCAGTAACCACATTCATAGTGAAACAATGCAGACAGATCTCACTCAGATTTGTAATTATGTCTCATTACCCTTCAGTAGTCATTTTTAGCTCAGCCGGGAAGCAAAGCTTGTGTGATCCTGGCATATGGTGCATGCGCTGGCATTTCCTACCTGATTATTTTAAAATCTATCATCTGATTTCAACCGAACTGAAAGAGAAGTCGAGACTTGAGAGACATTAAGGCTTGTACAAATTTTATGCAAACAGGGAGTCAGGTAGAAAAAAAAGCTGACAGTAATGTTCCTCACTGATACAGAAGCTTGGTCTGAAAACGTGAATCCACAGGAAACAAAGCGCCCCGCATTGCTCCCAGAATCCTGACTCCCTTTGAACTGTGGAACGCTTCCTACCAGATACTATGTGCCCGGCCACCGTCGCCGACCTCCCTGAGAACTGGGGACATAGGCATTTCAGGGCACGGGGCTATCAGTCAACTGGAAAAGTGGGAGAGAGAGTTGCTGCAATGTAATACTTACGCATTAGTAAGCTCACATAGGGATAAGGATATAGCTGGAGAGAAACATCTTCAATGCAACCTTGCAACGACAGATGGATTAACATTCCTAACTTCAGTAAAAGCAAGATTATACCAAAAATTGAGACGAGATTATCAGAATTATTCTTTCAAGTTGGATCAATAACAAGATTCAATCAGACACAGAAAAAGCTGTTCTGTGATATTGGCAGGAGATAAAATAATCAGTCTTAAGTGGGCAAGAAAACAAAGAAATCGATATAATTGCAGGAAAAATAGAAAGTGGCCTGAACACTAATCCTGTACCAACTCTGTCAAACATCCTAACTACCGAAATCCAAGTGAAGCAGCTCAAACACAGAGACTCTTCCTGATTCTCCAGCACTATGAAAAACCAGCAGCAGTGTCAAAAGGCCACAATTTGACCACAACTACTTACAAAACGGAAACAAGTCTCCCTTTTAGCAGATGATTAGAGGGATTATTACCGCTAAGGGTAAAAGCAAATGCCACTTCAGAATCTGGTCAGTTGAGATTTCTCAATGCACATAATCATGGACTTTTTTTTTTTTCCTCCCATGGCTGCAACTGTTACCTACTACCTCTGAGTTAATGGCCCTGGCATAAACACTGTGCTTATTTTCAAGTGACTAATTACAACTCACTGACTTTGCACTTATGTAATCTGCACTGCTGAAATTAAGCTTTTATGTACTTAATTGGTATTCATTTCCCTGTTTGGGGAAAAATAAATTGGTCAAAGCCTGCATCTTGCTCCACTGGTTCCTGTGCACACATAGACCTTATCGCTGTGGCATGGATAGGCAATGCTGTTGCACAAAAAGCAAGGACTACGATCTGGAGTTGGGTTAGTGACAAAGGTTTATGTTAGCAGTGAAAGTTCAGCATCACTGCAGTCGCAGCAATGGTTCTGAACTAGCATCGTACGAAAATGAGCATTTTCAGTGTGTTCTGTAGCAGGAAATATTTTATCTGCTATAAAAACAACAGCTTTCGTAAATGATTAAACTCTCAAGCTTCTTTTCGGCATTTAACAAGCTGTGAGTGTTGTTTACAGTGTTGGCTGTACAGCACCGTCGCTTTTATCCTCCAATGTAGCGACAAAGATACAACATAAATGAAACACCATCTTCTTTCCCTCTGTATCATTGTTCTGCACTTTGTTAAAGTATGCTGTATGAAAAGCAACGTTATATAAATAATTCCACAGGCCCAATTTAAAGTTCAACATCAGTTTGTAGGAAGAACTACCTATTTCTTTCATGATTATCATGAGTATAAAAGCTGAAAACACTAAGAAGAGCGGCTGCAGCATTAGAGCAAGTAGGATTTGGGGAAAGCTGTTCCAAACTGCAGTCTCTGAGTAAAGCTAATGCCTGCTCTGCATGGCGTAGGTACATTTTCCAACACAGAACGTGAGTTAAGAGGGATGACTTTTTCCCCTGCCTGAACACCACTATGAACCTTTTGACACCAACACAGCAGCGTTCACGTGGAAGGAACCTGCCCAGCTAGCACCTGTACTTTAAGTTAGCAGAGTACTCTCTGACCAGGTGAGGTATTTATACCTGCAAATTTTGCCATTATGGGTAAAACACATCCATTTTGGATACACCCAAAGAAATATTTTCCAGTCTAGGCAGGACCTCAGTTTTGGCAAAGCTTCATTTTCTGCTTTGGGATAAAAACCAGTAACTGACTATTTCCTGATTCCCCTAAATCCTACTCTATCCCACCATTATCAATACATGATCTAGTTACTTGTGAAATGATGAGTAATTTTATTATGCACGGTTGTGTGCATACTGTTCACGTGAAAAACCACAACAAAGGCTGAAGCATATACCGCAAGGAAAAAAACACAAATGTTTAAAAAATTCCATCAAAACCCACAAAAATACTAAGAAGCAGCAGTGACTAAGACAACAGGCATAGATGCAAGCCCTCAGCTTCCTGCTCTCAATCCTGTATGACACCAAGCATGTCATTTAAGCATGCTGTGCCTGCTTTCCCATCTCCAAAACAAACACAACAGGCACTAAGATGCCGCGAGTGTATGTGGAGAGGTTATTTTGAAACCTGCTTCCTTTTCCACCGGTTTCCATGGAAAATTAGCATCTCCCTCTGCTGGTGCTCATTTTGGTAAGCCAGGCAAGCTCAGTGAAAAACACAAGGAAGTTTAGGCAACTGTCATTTCTCTGTGTACAAAAAGCAGAGAGTACGCGATACGGAGGAAAAAGGGAACAGTAAGTTTGCCAGGCCAGGCCGGGGGAAAAGGCGTTTGGCTGCGGCCATTCCCTGCCCTGGCACATGCCTGCGAGGGGTGGAAAGCCCCTCTCACGCTTCCCTGCATTTCTACACTGCCTGGCACTCAGCTCTTCCTCACCTCAGATGAGCTGCTTGCATCCCACAGCTCCTGCTGCTTCCCTACACCCTCGTTTCCAGCGGTGGAGGAGAGGTTCTCCTTCCGTGCTGCAGTGATGCCGGTGGGACTTTCCTTTTTCTAACGGTTCCCCAGTCGCTATCGTGGATCACCGCTTACCCAGAAAGAGGCGTAGGAGGGTTCAATCGCATATTCATATGAATTTCACCCCTTTCCATAAGCAGCTCCGTTCTGCCTTACTTTAGCCATCTACAGATTAAACATTCTATCAAAACTACTCACTCAGACTTGCTCACTGCTGAATGGAAAGGGCAACTCAACTTAGAGAGAACAATTTTAACATGGGATGATTTATCCTTTAGAAAAGTTACCCTTCCACTGCCTAAGGAGGCTGCCTAGAGATTAATTTAAGACCGTATGTTTAATGCGGGTGATGTGGAATATGAAACAATTTTCTGGCCCTGTACTTACTGCCCTTTTGTGTCAGAGGTACAGCATATTTACTCTTAGGTAACTAGGGAAAAGATTATTCAATTAAACGTACAAAACTGGGAAATTTAGAAGGTTAAATTATGAAGGCACATCATGGCAGCCACCCAGTGCTATTGAAAAGACTGGGTTTGAGTTTTGGTAAAAGAGTGCTGAAGCTCTGCTTAAATGTACACGTAAGGAAGAAGGGGCACAAATACAATCACTATTCTGAATACAGCATCTGCTGAGAAAGTAAGAACGCAAGAGCAGCTGTATTTAGCGAGGCTATGGGCCACCTAACCCAGCAGCACATTCATAGAGATCTCGGGAGGTCTCTATATTTTAAGGAAACATACGCCTGTCTTGTTTGCCCATCTGTATTTCCTCTCAGATCTCGCTTCATTCTCCTTTCAAAGGACTGGTCATTCAATCCAGGAACACCCATTAATAGTTTGACAGAGGTAGATCCACGTTAAGAAGTTCTAAGTACAGCTAGAAATAGTAATATGCCACACTGTTCATTTAGCGTGTCAAGTATATGCCATGATGACCACTGATGAACTCATATTTTTCATATAAAACAAGCCCTTTATTTCAAACATGCAGCCAGTCCTTCTCAGGGCAATGCAGAGCAAGCAAGCATTTTGGAGGCGGAAGTCCCTGAAATCAGCCAAAATCCAAGCATTTAGCCTGCAATTTAGATCATGACAACAGCTACTGACAGTTTGAATTCTCTGAGCTTTTCCTCCGTCACCGCTAGGACCTGGGAAAAAGGGAGTTACCAACAGGAGACAAGGAGACTTCGCAAAGCGTCCCCCCCTTCAGCAGCACCGATCGGTGCGGCATGTAGTGCCACATGGCGGGCCACTGCCACGTCCCCGTGGCTGCACAGCATGCTTCCCCCCCCGGCATTTAATTCAGAGCAGTAACCACCTGAATCAGACAGGTCCGCCTGCTTAAAATGAAAGATGACATTTTCATGAAACCAAAGAAACCCAGGAATGGCAGATGGTGTGTATGTGCGGGGAGGGAGGTGGAGGAAGGAGAGTGCGGTTTAAAAAAAGTACCTGCCCCAAATACAGTGCAAACTACAATCAAATCACAAGCGTTGGTAAAGCAAAGGGAAGGGAAGGGAAGGAAATAATCCTCTGACAGAGGTATAGGGAGAACACCGGAGTGTCATCAGTGTGATTAGGGTCTAACTCTGTGGATCCAGCAAGCAAAAGAGAATCGGATAGCCAGGTAAAATGGAGTACCCACGGATTACGCACTTCATGGTTCAGATCCATCAGAGAAAACCTGCATCGGCTGCACTCTCCAGATAATCTCCATGCAGATTTGCAGCAGCACCTTCAGCAGGACAAGTTACAGTTGCTAGGACCAGAGGCAGCCGTCGCCAGACGACCCGTGTGCCTGGTGAAAGCCTACCTCAGGCAGATCGCCTTCCTCTCTATTTAAATACCCACTCACATTTAAGCAGATGAAACCCATTGACTGTCATCATGTCCAGGCTACGCTCAAAAATATTGACAGTGTTCAAAGATCCTAGTAGTTAAGTTGATTTTTTTGGAACATGTTATATAACCACAGCAAATCCATCAGTGTCTTGGAGATCACCATAGAAACAGGCTGACAACTCTCAGTGCAGGAGGAAGAAGCCCTGATCTCAGCTTGGAAAAGATGCCAATGTGACTGGTCAAACACACGGACCTCCCTCCCTCCCTCCCTCATTTCCAGCACCACGGTCTCCTGGTGCTCGCTCGCTCTCAGCCTTTTGGCCGCAGGATTGCACGGAGGGTTTCCTACTCCACAGAGCAATACGTAAGACCCTGAATCATGTTCTACCAAAGCGAATAACGCATTGAGGCTCTACTCTAAATTACAGATCAGAAAACAAAAATAGCTAACTTGGCATTTCTGTAAGGAAAAAGACTGCTTTAACTACCTCAATGGCAAAACAGTGGGGCTCCTGTGTACCTGAAGGTGCGGTGGTTGCTGCCGTTATCCCTTTTTTGGTGCTCCCGGTATGTCTTCCCAATGACCTGGGCCACAAGAATAGAGAGAAGTCACACAACCTATGAGGCCGGAGGCTAGAACTGCTCTGCTGGGGGGTGGGGTGGGTGGGCAGGGAAACGGGTAAACGAAAGGCTTAATGTTTTTCAAGGGGACATCTACTTACTAGGGACTTGTTATAGCCCCTCCATTTCTTTATTTTGGTGTTGAACTACAAAAATTTCCGTGGGCTTTGTCCTTTGCTGAAGTATCTTCCTGGACAAGTACCCACTTTTCAGTGGCCTTCACATCATGTGAAGTAGGAAGTGCGTGTGTTTCCACATAATTCTTCAAATTAATACATAACAAATTATTTGATTGAATTAATAATTCATAAATACTAATCGTACTTGAATGGAGAAGTATCCAACCATTCTGCTGTTCATTGACCTGAAAACATATTCCTCAGCTTAAAGTATTTCTCTAAATTTTGATTTGATGACAGCAAATCTTTTAATCACTCTCTCATAATTTTATGACTTCAACTTAAAACCATTCCAATCCTTCAGAAAGAACTGACATTTAGTCAAACAAAATGATGAATTTCTTTGCACTGCAGTAAGCGCTCATGTGCTCCATTTATCTCAAGCTTAAAGATTTCTTAGCCAAAGCTTGTCCCAAAGTGAATTCAGTTTAAACATGTATTTACAGAGTAATTATGGCTCCGTACAATTTAAACTCTAGTGAAATACACACAAATATTCATGGGTGGTACCAAATGCTAAACCACATTTTGTTTCATGTTATTTTCCATGTTTCAATGTGCGGTCACGAGTTCAGTTTAATTATACTACACACAGCTATCCTTCAAACATTTTATTTCCTGCACATTTAGTTCTGTAGTCCCAAATTTAAGCACGTTTTAGAATAGTTACTAATCCACGATGTTAACTATAGCACACGTCCACAGAATTCTTCAGCTTTTTCTTCCCCACATTATTCTACTATATCCTATGGTTACGCTTATTTGGCTTAATGATATATTAATGTTATAATGCAAACACAGTTGCATATTTTACTTAAATATGTTGCTATGTTTGATTTCTTTTAGTAAATGAAAGTCATTAGGGGAGGCGTGCAGAGGCCTAGGGTTGAAAAACCTAGTTTCTCTGGAAATGTTTACTTAAGCTATGGCTTTAGCTGGAGAAACCTTTGGGGAAATCACAGCATAAGCATATAGCTTTCGGTATTTACATATTAATTCATTACTACAAAATAAGAACTCTGATTCTTTTTCAACTAAGCTGTACCGTGAACAGTTTTCAGAGACACAAACGTTCCTATCTCCCTTTGCAAGGTAGGTCACTGGTCAGTGACCAACTGCATCACTAGACTTACCCATTCAATATATTACTAGTTGTTCACCACCCCTTTATTCTGTTGAATGTTTTATTCTGTTAGCACCTGGGATCTTGTGAAGAGGGACTGGGCGATCAGGTAGGGGAATCTGGTAAGAGTTCGAATGCTGCTATGGAACGTGAAGCAGTTGCAGAGATTTAGGGTTGGCACACGCTGTGTTGATGGGTGCAAGTTAATCCCTCCAAGCTGCATTTAGCCTGGTATCAGAACGTCATTCTGAGTTTATTGCTTGACTGAAAGAGTAGCCGAGTTTACCATTCACCTAGACCAGATATTCTGGTTTCACCTCAGTGTTAGGGCTTACTATTGATAAGTAATACAGAGTCTGTGTGAAGTTTGCTAATGAATTCACTGCTCATTATTCCTAACTGCTCTGGAAATATGAAGAAAGCTGAAGTAGAGAAAAATAATCTCAGTTTCCCCATACAAACCATTCCTACATACAGCCATGTTGAATGATAGCTAATACTATTGGGTTTTCATTTCCTACGGCAAGGATTATTTAGAAGTTAACAGTATACTAAAAGCAGCCCCTATAGGACTCCATACTGCACGTGGAAGAGCAAATGAGTACAAGATCCAGAGCTGCAGTCTACAGACATAGTGGGGTAGGAAGAGGTTATTTCTGAAAGCCACCTGATCTTCACCCATTTCAAACCTCAACAAGCCCAAGCAGTTTAGAACCATGAAGTTTAATAATTGAACATAAATATTTCCCTGCTGAAAAAAGTATTCCTGAAGAAGACGCAAAAGTTAATCTATACTCCTGTACTCAAGTACCTTACAATATTGTTATGAGAACGGTAAAATCCAACAGGCAGATAAATCTTACTGGGGCAAAAGCCCAACCTGCATAAACACATTCAGGAAGATGATTTTGCTTTTTGCCTTTAGGTATTTTTATATGTGAACCAAAATAAAACGACCATATGAACATGAAGCTATCCTCGTCATTGTTCCCTCACAACGCAGAAACATGTGTCAGTATGGTATTATATAGTACTGGTTTGAGCCTTCAATACAGCAGTTATGATAAAACCACGCGGGCTATCTTGCCTGGATCTGACACAGCAGACCAGGTCATCTGGCCTGCAACTCATTCCTCGCTGTCTTTGTTATAATGGGTGGCTCTGGCATAAACGACGAACAGAAAACAGCCTTGACAGAGCCTTTTGGATCCTTTCTCAAGTGCCTCGTACCTCTTCCCTTCTGCGTGACCAAGAAAGCACATCTGGTAAGAAAACACAAATACCCCCTTGTCATATGATGAAGCGCATCCATGCGCATCTAGTTGGTCACTAGGGCACCTTCTGTGTCCCGTGCCACGACGGATGCAACAGGAGATTTAGGCAGTTTCACCTAATGAAGAGCAATCCTTCTGTCACGTGAGCAAAACTGCCCTTGATTGTATGACTGAAGGCACACCTCACAACTGGCAAGGAACGAGTGCATTTTTGCTAGGACAAAACACCTGCAATCACGTGACGCAGGAAAAACTTGCAGCTTCTTTGAGAAACAATCTCCTTTTTGGAAGGCACAGAGATGTGGAAAAAATGGTGAGAACAGGGAAAAAGGGGGAAATAGTTCAGTGGTAATGACGACTTTTCTTCTGTTTCCTACAGAGAGAGATGGGAAAAAAGTATTCACTGCTCCTTGTGGCAAGCAACTTAGAGTCTCCCACGTTCAATTTGATTCTCTATATGTCTTAATAGACATGACTATGAATATTATTACTGGCCATAAAAACGACACTAGTCTTTATCCTAAGAACAGCAACACCATTCTGCTATAATGTTCAGCTCTCACCCTATCTGGCTGCAAATTACACAAGTTGAGTATTCGTACTCTAATGAAATACTTCTTCAATTTATCTTACTTTACCTGCCATCAATTACGCTGAATTATGAATGATTCTTCTAACACAGGTTTTTTTTCTTTCGTTCCATTTAAGACAAGACTTGTGAGGAGTGCTCACAAGCAATTCAAAACATAACATTAGCCTAGCTGTCCTCTGTTTCTTTTCAGGATTACTTCTGTATTTTTTTAATGTGGAATTCATGTTCCAAACAAAGGCTCATGACTGTCACTGACAATAAAATCTTAACTTTCTCTGCATTGCTTTCCACTTCCCTAATGAATCGGAGATCTAATTTTTGCTTTTTTCCTACTGTTGACGAATTCTGGAGAGACTTTGACTTTGCTCGTTTACCAGTGACAATGCGAATTTCTTTTTCTCAGAGGAATGGGAAAGTTTAAAGCTCAGCAGCATGAGAGGTTTGGATTGTTTTTGCCAGCGCACATTATCTTTAAATTTATGCAAGTTGAATCTCATATGCCAAGTTTTTTAAATTAATCTAGAGTCTCTCACAATCCCCTACGGTTTTCACAAACTGAAAAGTTTATGGGTGAAACTGTTGAAAAATGCCTCTGGATTTGTTTTCTGCTTTGGCACATGCAAAAAGCATCTGCAGATACCAAGCGTTTTGTTTCAAAATCAGTGTGCCCACCTTCCTTTGTGTATGCTAACCGTGAGAAGCCATGGAGCTTTAACTGAGCCAAGGAGCTTAAACACTGGAAAGCTATAATCCACCTTCAAACATGCTATCACTTTCCAAAGCAGAAACATTCCACATAGTTCAGGAAGGGATAACAACATTAAAGCAGCTTTTTCATTGACATGATCAGGTTGCCTCACTACTTCTGTTTGAAGGAACCTTTTTTGGAAAGCTTTTGTTTTCTCTATCTTAATGGATATGTCCATACCGCTCAATGAGAGGGCTAAAGAGTGAACGCAACACCACAGCCCTCGACTATGCAACTGATTGATTCGTCCCTGCCCCTACTCTGAACTGTTCCAACCACCTCTCTACAATGCCTGGGCAAATGCAGGTGTTAGCTTACTTACAGATCGCTCCCAAAAGATGGTATGGGCAGGAATGCGTGAGGTTTAACTCCCTCTGCCCTGCACAGTCCTCCAGTATGATCTGCGTATCCTAAAACTCCTGCAAGTCTTCAGGCCACACCGCAGCGCAGGCAGCGAGTGCTCCTGGCACAGTGCCGTAAGAACGCCCTGGCAGACTGCAACATATGCCTTGCAGTGTTACAGACACTGAACTAAAACACATAAAATAATAATTATCATTACCTCAGAACCACATGGGGACAGCCAGGGTAAAATTCCGTGCAGCGTGGATACCAACAATCTGCTCTACGGGCTTCTTCCCCTCCACAGCATAGATGCAAACCAGTCCATGCCCAACAGCCCCTGGTCCAGGCAGTCCCTCAACTGTTCAAATTCACTACAGATAGTATCTGCACAGGAACTTTTTTATTAAGTTAAAAAAAAAAGTCTGCTATTTGATAAAACCTTCTTTGGAAAAAAAAAATCCTATGATAAAGAAATAATCCATATTATTCCTTCAAAATTCTTTTAAGACTGAAACTAGAAAGTCAAGAAGTGTTGCCAGTTTTAGATGAAGAATCAGGGTGAGTATTATTTTCTCCAATACATTCACCAAAGTGTGTAATTTACACTGCTCACTCTCCAACATGAAGTCCAGCAATTGTATTAGCTTCCTTGCCAGCTTCTTGAGAAGATGGTCCTAATATGGTCCATCTTCTCAAACAATGGAGGACTACAAAATATAAGGAATGATGAAGGGCAGCAGTGAAAGGGTTATCTTTTGCTAAGTTATTCATGCAAAGAAGGTAAATCTTCTGTACAAAGCAGCCTTGCAATCAGGTGTTTATAAACTGACATAAAACCTGAATAAAAGACAGTCATGGTTATGGTTTTCTCTCACATGTTATGGATTTCTAATTCTTCTTCTTCCACTAGTTTCTTGTAATACTGTTTACAGTTTACCTCAGAAAACTGTGGTGGTGTTCAGTGTTGACTTGACTGGCATTTTACTCCAAGCGTGCCCATTTTTCTGTCCAATTTGGATTCTGAAATTGAGTTCAGAAAGAACGGTATTGGGTGAGCCAGGCTGGCTGTGTTGCTTGACATTCACTGCCCACGTGTTACAACTCCCCGAGACCTCCCCCTGTTACAAGCCTCAGCCCCTCATGACAACTCTCTTCAAGACTTCACTTCACCTGCGCATTTGCTGTCATCTCTGTGGCTTTTGATGATGCAGATCATTTCTTAAATAAATCTAACGGTGAATTTGTGATTTGAATAATGTAAGAATAACACTCGGCAGGGTAGGATTTGTACAGGTTTTTATGCAAATATCTGTACGCATTTAAAACTTCAAAACACTCACACATTCTAGGTTCCTGTTTATTCACTTAATGAATTTTCTCTGCTGGACTATTTAGAGATCACCTACAAGCATCTTTGTTTACAGAATATGTTCATTACAACAGTTAATACAGCAGAGCATAAGGGTGACATTTTTTTTATCTGCTCCGAACACATACAATGGTCTGCTGGTGTCAAATGCTGGGACATGGCTGAAAACCAAGACAAGTTTGCTGACAAAGTAGCTAAGGTTCATGAACCTTTCAGATGAACCCCCAGCAGATTTTCCGTGACCTTGGGCTCAGATAATATTTCCCTTTAAGCAATGTGAAAACAGCCACTTTGAGTTCCTTCAAACTACAATTATGTGAATAAATGCTTTTTAAGGTTCACCTCTGGTGAAGAGTATTCTAGGTTAACACAAAAAAAACCCAACAAAACAACCACATTAGAAAGAGCAGATTAGCCAATGCCAATCCTCCTCCCTCCTGCCCCAAGGCCTGTTTTATTTCAATTCCATGCATTTTATTAACAGCAATAAAAAGTTGGAAAGAAAAAGCCTGATGAACATGGAAACCATCAATGTTCTCCATAGGACGAAAGACATTTAAGTCATGAACTAACCCCCTAGTTCAAATGCTGTCGAACAAGCATTTAAACCACTGGTCTTCTGGTTCCCAGACAAGTGCCCTAACTCCCTGGCTACAGTTTACCCTGGAGAAGGACTCCCAATTTGTCTGGGCAAAGTTGCTCCAAGATCAAGCTCGGATAAATAGATGTAGAAATAATGGCACTGTATGACAGTCAGCAGGCCCAATCAAGAGAGCGGTACCTTGATAACAGACCCTGTTCCACGGACTAATCCTTTGTAAACAAACCAAGAAATAAAATAATGATACTAGGGGAATTCACACTGAGTATTTATAGCCCAGTCTGATACACCAAACAAAACTAGAGGAAATAGTATTGATCACTGATTCATTCAGGGCTTTATTCCATATACCAAACACAAAACCAATGCCAGACACCGTGAATCCATTAATAGTGATTTTCTTAAGGCTCTTTGCCACTTGCTGCTTATTTGTAGAGTGAGGGTAACACATACCTGATACTTAGTTGGAAGTTGGAAGTGCAGTTCTGCACTTCTTCCTCTCCTGCCTCTTTGAACATTGGTACCTGTTAAGACTGGAGAGTAACCTTCGGAGACCATGGTGATGAAGTGCAGAAAAATGCTCTGCTCCAAGGAAAATGACTGTGTGAGCACCCTTCAATTCCAGCAATGCTACTTGACAGGCCAGTAGCACCTCTTACAATTTCAGTCCAAATGATCTCATTAGCTTCTCTGACAGAAACCATCAGAGGTAACATTTCTCTTGGCTTCAAGATACGATTAAGGTGGAAGGAGACCTCCACAACAGTCCCAAGAAACATTCTCTTTAAAGAGGCACAGGCGAAGACCCCATGGGAGTAATGCTGGCTCTAGAAGCATCCTTAATATGCAAAAAAGGAGAAATATTTCCATAATGCTGCAGGTCATACCAGTCTCTACGGCTAAGGGAAATTCACTTCTTAAAAATAGGGATTGTAGGCAGCCATTCAAAGCCACATATAGAAACATCTGATATAAGACTGGGCTGCAAGTCCCAATATTCTTTTAAATTAAGAAAGCTCAACATTGTTATAGCTGAGCATAGAGAAAACACAGGACAAATCAGGTGCCGATACTGACAAGTCACTTAAAACCCTTATTTATTTATGTATGTATTTATTAAACAAAAAATGGCACTGAAAGACAACTTCATTATCATTTGCTGAGGACATGGAAAACATTTTTTTATTGTTTTGTCCAATGCAAAGAAGGCTTTACCTGCTTCTGTCCCTATCTGTTATAAAGGGCTTTCATCTGCAGTGAGGACAACACAAGGAACGGCTCGCTTGCAGTTTGTGGCATTTCCTATCACTGAAACCTCTCAGGAGAGTCCTTTATACCACGGGAAAGTGAGCCAAGGGAGCTCATAATAAATACAGAATAGCAAAGCCCTTTCATAAATGAATGAATGAATAAGCGAATGACTTGTTATGGTAAATACAAAATATTTGAATACTGGATGCTTACCATGAAAGTAATTCCAACAGAAACATTTTATTCATACTTATTTCAAAAAACCCAAAGGAGGCTAGCATGGCTGGAAACCAGAACCACTTTTTACAGATCCTCACAGATGTCTAAATATATTGTCTTATAGTAATTACAAAACCAAGGTGTGTTTTTTCCTTTTTTTCACTGATTGCTTTTCAAGTTGTGAGTGGGCTTATCTTAATTAATCCCACAGTGATTTTTGAGATGGTGACGCACCAGCTAGAAACCTGCTCAGCAAATGTCTCTGATTTCAGTGCACTAGAATGCTCTATGTTTGGCCTAATGACTTTTAGTCACACAGGGAATCGCTAGGTGTTCCTCCACAGTACCTGAAGTATTGAATTCTATTTATCTAGAACGAAACAGTACGGCTTCAAGACTGTGTTTTTATTTCACTACCCCCAAAAAAAATTAAACTAAGCAAAATAATTGCCTTCGATCTAAAAGCTATGTAAACCAAATACTGTCCGCGTTCCCCATCCTGCAGTCCTTTACTCAGCAGCCTCTTTCTTCACTTGTGTGACGAGAGGCACGCACAGACCCACAGAACACAGGACGGGCGAGCACGCTCAGATATACTCCCACCAAAAAAGCCTTATATATCCCACAGGCACATCTGAAATCCCGACTTTTTAGAAAAGGAGAATATTTTGTATCCGTTGCCGAATCACCACTGTTAGCATGTTTCAGGTGAAATGAAGATGTCTGAATTGCCCTGAGCCCCACCCAGCGCCGCTGCGGGCAGAACACCGTACCAGCTACCGAGGACCTCTGGGGCCCTGGGAGGGCAAGAAATCCTAAAGGCTAGCAGCGCTGAAGGCTAATTTTATTCTAATTAGACCCTGAAAGCAGTTAGCTTTCCCAGGGAAGTAATATGACTTTTCTTGCATTTAATTATTAACATTTAAATCACATTTTAAATATTAATGTCAGACTACTTTTAATTTCTAGCAGTGAAAGCACACACTGCAGTCTATTCCATTTCCAGTGGGAAGAAAACCGTGGGCACCGTAGTCTTTTGTTATTAAAGCATTACAGTAGCAGTGTGAGTCTGTACAAATGTTAATTTGTCATCATTTTCTCGTAGGATAATATTGACAGTATTTCAGTGCGTATGTATGTGATCAGCATGTTATACGCGCTTGGCAATTGTATCTGCACATCTGCTTTCACGGTTTACGTTCACAAAGGCCTGGCACTTTCAGTGCTGACACGGTATGAAGACTAAAACCGCTGCAGCACACTGCTAGTGTCACGGATCTGTTGCATTTACAGTTCGCAGCCACGCCGCCGCTTCCGCAGTATTTGCTCTTCATGACAAATACACCATTGCAATTCAGAGCATAAGAAAGTCTTTGGGCAAACCAAGAGTGCCAAGAGCTTTAGTTAATGATGGTCACCGCTGGTTTTTAAAAAAAAATATTTTGAGACTTATCAAAGCAGTACGTGGGCGGAAGGAAGGTGAGGGAAGAGAAACCATGAAAAGAAAGTCCCAAAGAGACAGGGCAAATGGCTATACTACATCATGCATTGGCTCTCCTCTGCTCCCTCCCTTTTCCGAAATCCAGTGGACCTGAAAACAGTATGGAAATCCACTGGAAGAACAGAAGAGTTGACAGAGGTAAAAACCCAAACAAACAAACCCCTGCACAGATAAAGCTACCAGAGGAAAATGATTAAAAGCCCCACAGCTTTTAGAAACACTTAGCAATTTTAATACAGCATAAAAGAAACTGGCAAAATACATTTCAAAGAGCATAAAAGAGAAAAGAGAACAACTCATCTAGCACGATCATAAAAAGTGAAACAAAAATGTTCACTCTAACAGCCAAATTCACACTTTTACAAAAGAGAAATGAAAGGACGCAATCACACGGATTTTAGAATAAGCTACTTCAGTGTATATATAATGTATTTGAAAATGAGTGTGTGTCTGCAACTAAAAGGGATGGAACAGAGGAGATGCCTGAAAAGCCACTTGGCCTATTCGTCCGCTTTGAGACTGAACTGACCGCAATCAAAATCACTCCGATTCCCTCACTCCTGGGGAATCTTTGTCTATCCTGTTCCTACAAATCTTGACGAAAACTTCCTTCTCACTGAAGAAGTAATGATGATCTCACCCAACTCCTTTGCCGGCCTACTCCAGCGTTACATTACTCTTCGTTGCTCTAAGTTTTCTCCTAATGTCAAACTTGTACCACATTTGCTGCAGTTTAAGCCCTTGATCTGACAGACTATGGACACCGAGAACAGATTATTTCATTGAGAGTCAGCTTTTACACGCTTGATGGCTTATAACGGCTTTTGCCAGCCCTCTCCTGACTAAGCAAACCACTCTTCCAAACTTGCTGCCCTTCTCCTCATTCTCCATTTTTTCCAAGTGCCCCATATTCCCTGGTGTGCAGTGCCCCAAACCAAGTGCTGCACTCCAGCTGATGCCTTCTGAACGCTGTGAGCGGAATGAAAAGATCATGTCGCTTGTCTTGCAGATTATGCTGTCCTGTCTGAGCATTCCATCGTGATGTTTGCTTCTCCTGTAAAAGGCTGACAGTGCCGAGTTTATGATACATTATACCCTCCAAATTTTTTCCTGCGTATTTGTAGCTTCCTGTTTTTCCCCTCGCCTGAATTTGAGCAGATGATTACTCCTGCCCAAGTGTAATAGCTTACACTTCTCACTGAATCCTATTCTCATTTAAGGCTAGACAGTTTTTCAAACTTGTCAAGTATCTTCTGAATTTTAATCTTGTAGACCCTTTAAACCAGTACTCTCTGCAGCTGCCTAAACGTGCTATGTATTCCAGCATACCTGTCATTCATGAAAATGATCCAAGACTAGACTTTGGAGGAATCATGCTTGTAAGAAGCCTTGCATTTTCGAAGAGACCCACAGACAGCTGCTGCAAGTATGGACACTGCATCATCTTATATTAATTTATCCATGTTCTTTTATTTTCCTTATGGGAATGCCATATGCAACACTGCCAAAAGCTTCACCTCTGCTGGAATCTAAGCACAGGACTTCATTTGCCTTTCCTCTAGGAAGGCCTTCTGCATTATCGTTGAAAGAAAACAGATTGCTGTGATTTAATTTGCTTTTGACAAAACTACGCTACCTGTTATTGATCACTGATCAGAGGTTAATTGTCTCAGAGTGCTCACAAATAATTTTATTTATGCCAGCATTTTTTCAAGAAGCGAAGTGAAGCAGACTGGCCTAAATTTTCTCCTGCTCATCCATTCACTCCTCTTATGATGGGTCACTAGACTACCAACATCTTTCTCCCACTCATCCTAGTTAAGATTTCAAATAAACTTACTAATGGATCTGAGATTGCTTTAGTCACTTGAAGAAATCCTCGCTGATTAAAGCCATCAGGCCCAACTAATTTGAGATTATTCAACTCAGCTACATGTTTTTCTCCTCAGTAGCTTGCTAATTGGCAATTGGCCCCTTTTGCAACAGAGCCCATAGTTTGTTGTTTTGTTTGGAGGTTTTTTGTTTTTGTTTTCTCTTTAAAGCAAAGATCTACATGCATGGGAGAAAAAACAATACTGCCTTTCTTTTTTTCCCCACCCTGAACAGGTGTCGGAGTACCCTCCAGACTTCATACCCCCAAACAAACCAGCCAAGCAGCAGGCAAGAAAGTCAGCATAATCTTTAAAAAACCCTTTAATTTAAACAGAGGGCTACACATGCTCCAGCCAAGAGATTACGGAAGATTTTTTCAATTTGTGACCAAATTAATTTCTGAATTTGCCTTCAAATCAGTTGAGTTTACACAACCGCATTTAGCTGAGCTATTAGAAATGTGTATGCAAGAAAACCTGTCCATCAGATGCTCTGAGAAAAGCAAATAATCAAATCACTGATAATTTACAGAAAACTCTTATGCTGTCTGAGACTGTTAATAAACGTAACCTGTACCAACGGTCACAAAATGCCAGAATATCTCCAGGAAAAAAAAAAAAAAAAGAAGGAAGCAGCAGCAGATATTCAGCCTAGGGGTGCAGGCCACTGCAGAAACACGCATTCCTGACACTGCATTCATCAAACAGGTGCGGCGATGCTCCACAACATGAGTTGGAGCACAAATCTGATCAACTTCCCAAAACTTTGACAAGATTGCAGACTTGCTGCGAAACCAGCTAGCATGTACCTTGGGAGCCTGTGTGCTGCTGAAAGGAATTTCGTTAGCTGATAGGTGGGAAATGAAGGGTTCACCAGCCTACGGTGCAGACACACTAGCCACGCAGCCTCGGGCGTGAACCTGGTTCTGGCTAACTTCTTTTTTTGCTGGAAGTGACATGAGGGCTGATGGGTGGTTCATGTCCTGTCATTTGTATTTCATAACACAGCCTTTAAACAAATCGCCTTCCTCACACATTCGGGGAGGCAGAGGCAGTGCCAAAATAAGGTGTGGGAAAGCAGTTTCACAGCATTATCACACAGAGCATATAACCTTTCGAGACTGCTTTGTATGCAACTACATCACACACCATAAAACAAATCAGTAATTCCCATCTCTAAGAAAAGTATCTCTAATCCAACATTTACCTCAATAAAGGGTAATACTGCAACTACACAACTGTGAAGGCAACATGCCATAAATCACTATTAGAGCTTTCCCTTTTCAAAGAGAAAGAACATTGTTTTCTATGAATTAACTTAAGAGAAATACAGATTTAATGGGTGAATCATACTTATCTGTTCACTTAAAAGAATTTCAAATATGCCAGGGATCCTTGAATATCCACAGTAAGGTAAAATTTGACATCATATGCCGTACAGTGTCATCTAATATCGACAGAAGGCTTGATATACTTATTTTTGAGTAAAAGGTGAGAAGGTTGGTTGAATTATCTCAAGTCAGATGTAACGCTCAACCTTGTTACAGGTTTTGAAGTTCTCTGCATACTGAGGAACACACTTTCCTCTGCAGCCTCTTGGCTCAGTTGAAATAACTGGAAGAAGCCTGAACTAATTGCCACAGGTGAGCTTGGATCTCTGCTCCAGGAATAACATGCCACCTCTGCCACTGCTTGTACTTTATGCTTCACTTCTTCTGACACCAGTGAGAGGTGTGCTGGACTCACTGTCTTTGGATGACAAACTGACAAAGCCACAGGGAAACTTGCACTTTTGTAACACCGTGGATCTGAGTAAAATTCCCAAATAGCAGCAGTAACATTCTATTCAATGCAATTTAAAAGCAAAATCCACAAAGTGTTTCCATGCAGTCTCCAGCATGTGAAAATTCAGTATATAAATGACTACAAACTACCACCTGCTTCCTGCGTGGCAGGCTAATACAGACATGTAGTTTGGAAAGAAAAATACATCGTCAAGTTTGTCTCTGGGGTTCTGAAACCCGTCATGCCACTTGAGGAAAAAGCCGGGCTCCCATTTTTGTTTTGGAAAGAAATGCACCATCATGACAAACACAGGCACTAAGGATAACCTTCCTTCTACACTAACTTACGGAGCAAGACACTGAGAGGAATAACAAAGAAACGTTTCAGCATTATACAGCTCCAATTCAATGCAGTTTAGAGCATGATGATAGACACTATTCTTGTGAAAATTATAAAGCATTAAACCTGTGTATCAGAGTCAGGCCAGTTTCAGCACTAAAACGTTGCCTTGAGCAGCTTTCTTATATGAGGACAGGAAAAATCTGATCCACCACTGGCTTTTATAGCTAGTGAAATGAAACAATAAATAGAGGCAGGAGAAAAAGAAAAAAAAATCACCTTCTTCAGGTATACTGTAGGTCAGAAGTGCTGTGAAGAATTGGTCTGTGTCCCCAAAACTAGTCCTCTCTGAAGTCACAGGTAACAATTAGACACAGAATAAGGGGAGAAATACATTAAGAAATGTGGTTTTTAGTGGATGAACAAATATGCCTAGATACTTCAGATTTATACTGTAATTTCATTATGACAAAGTAAAAACAAATGCATCAAAAGACCTTAGAAAAGTCAAGTCTGCAGAGGACCCAATGACTGAATGTAAAGATTCCCCTAGAGAGTTCTCACAATAGGAAGTAAATGCTGAATACATCCAAAATACCAAGTGTTTTGGGGATGAATTCTTGGGTAAGATTCCAGGCCGGTGACAGCCTACTCCTTGTGGTGGAAAACGTCTGTGTAGAGGACATGAGAGAAACACAAACTAGAATACTTGGCTTGACTTAGCAAGTTCAGCACCTTGGCACAGGCACCTTGCACCGTCTCCGCGCACTCCGGCTCCCAAGGCCAAAGGCATGGGGAGAGCTATTGCTCGGAGGCTTTGCTGTGTATGAATTGCTCAGTGTTCGCACAGCGAACGTTTCCTTCCTCCCTCTGGCACAACCTCGTACCAAGGATCTATGCCTTAACTTTTTGTCATTTGAGCATCTTTTTTCACATTTCGTCCTTTGACACGCAGTCATTTCTAGTGTAGTCATTGTAGTATAAACAGAAGAAGACCGCCTTAGTGGCACCCACAAAATCAGCATACAGACATTTGAAAGAATTTAACATATACAACGATGCATGGGTCTGTTCGGTGATTTATGATAACCACGTACCTTAAGTGATGATCTTTTACCCAGTTCTGTTGTCGTGTTCTTTCTGAACACAATAAACATACTTGTCCCTGTATTTTCTTCCTAGGGTATCCATCACAAGCAATGATTTCACCAGGCATTTTTCAAGTTACCTGACCTGAAAGACAGTATTTCTATATGCTGCCCTGATCATAACACCTGAGAACCTCAGAAAAAAATAATGAACAACCTCTGAAGTATAGTCTTTATCTTACAGAAGTAGATCTCAGTTACAGAGAGAGCTTAAGAGTGGATTTAATTTCACTGAATGTAAGAGGTTGGCATCTACCCCAAGCCAGTCATTAAAGTTCCCTCAAAAGCTAATGAAAGGAATGCACTTCCAAAGGTCACTTAATTCATTCCAAAATGCCTAACAGAGGTAGGATGAACTACCTGCTGGAAGTCAATCTCTCTCCCTCTTACGATTACTCAGGAGGCCTAAATGCAAATTTAGGCTTCATGCCTTATTTCTGCATACCTAAGACTACAATCCCCCACCTATTTCAGGGTGTCTGAGCAGACGTTCCCACGTCTGAAGTACGTGATCCTTCTCCCTTCCTCCAGGAAAGCCTTCAGTCGTTTGCAGGGTACCTCGAAGGGAGGGAGCCTCTACTGATCACAATCCAGCCTATGAAATTTTCTGTTAAAGCTCTTATGATGAAAAATTGTAAACAAGAAAGAAAATTATAAGGTGCAGCATGACTTGCAATTTTAAAGAATTCCACTTTTTCCACTGGATAAATGGATGACTTGGCTAGTTAGCAAACGTGCAGCTGTCAGCCTGACTACTACCCAGATATTTTATGGTCTGTCAGCAGCAGACAGGACGCCAGGACACTTAACGTTGACATTATCTACGTGTGACAGTTTCAACAATGAGATGTTAGCTGGGGAGGGAGACACCGTGTACATCTGTTCAACAATCCTGCTGAACAACAGGAAGCCTCAGAAATCATGATGGAACTCATGAATAACCTGAGAGCATAACAAAAACCTGTTCTGGATTTCCAAACTTTAATCAGGCCCACTAGATTTGGCACCAGGTACAGTACAAGAGAATGCAAAGCACAGAAAAGCTCAGGCGCAGGTATGTAATCACAAGCTGGAGCTTTTTATGACATCTTCCACTTCAGCAGTACAGGATCATCCTTGGCTGGAGTTTGTCAATGAGTAAAGTGTACTATTAAAAGCTTTACTAGTTATTTTCTTCCTATTAAATCAGATTCCTCCCCAGCCCTCTTTTCTCCCCCAGTTATTTTTGCTCATGATACTTCAGTGTTACAACACTCCAAGTTTGCACAATACATTTTTATCTTGCTCCTTACTCTTTCGCCAAGAACTTTACTGCCCTTATTAATGCCACATAACAATGAAACAATGACAAGTCTCAACCTTTGGAAAGTTTCTATTGCCTTTTCCTCTTAACTAGGCTGCAGCCCAAAGTGTAAGGATGTATTTGGAACTACCTTTCTGACAAATTTTCAGAGGCTGTCATCCGTTTTGGCAGCACATATGAAATCTTTTGTCTTACTTCCCAAGGAAGCCCTACCTCCTGCTCTTCAGAGGACCTTTCCTAAAAGTTTTGCCTTCATCACTGCAATGTAACTCAGGTGCTGAAGGGAAAAGGAGGAAGAGGGACCAGAGATATGCTCATGCTTCACTAGCGCTGTGGAGTTTAGTGATAACCTGAAATGTGAAGGGTTTAACTGCGTGCATTAACTAACTGGAGAGAAGTGAAGCTCTCATGAACCGAGCACTACCCGAAACTCACGCTGCTGTTCCCGATTGCTTTCTCTCTCATAAAAATGACGAGCAGAGAAGAAAGGTCTCTTAAAAACAGATGAGGAGGGTTATTCAATCTCTGATGAGAAATCAAAAGGAAGACTGTGTTCATACTTTCTATGGTATGGAGTCATGTAAAGCGTGACTCAAGTCATTTAACCTTGCTTTTGTAACAGTCAACAAGACTTTGACTGGTAATTAGATGAGGTATTAAATAGATGCACTGGAAAATTAAGTCTTTAATTTAAAGTCTTCCATAAAAGGACATTTTTAATGTTCCCTCGTCCCTTACAGACTGAATTTTTTATCAGCTAAAGCAAATAACATTTGCTGAGTGAAATTAGTGTGCTGCTCATGAAGAAAATCTAACCTGAAACAGGTTTTCAGAGAGCTTAAGCAACGTCTTGACATCGATTGATTTAAAAACACAATTCACAAACTCTTAAATTGACTTTTTTATATCTCCATCTACACTGCACAAGTTACAAACATCTCCAGACACTTTGGCATTTTCTTAAATCCAAATGACAATGCTCATGTTCCACAAAGAAACAACTGCAAAGCCAGCATTCCTCTTTTATTCCACATACTCTGAAACACCAAGTTGGGGGGGGGGGGGGTGGTGGTGGGGGAAATCAGGACTCGGAACACTCTTAAAAAGCTCAGGTCTGTGCTTTTGCCTGAGCTGTGGTAAAAGCTGAATCCTAGAGACATGTACCCTCCACAGAAGTGGCTCCATTCCTATGTCCAGTATTAAAAGGAAATTTTGAGCGTATCAGCTGATTTCAGTTGTTTTATCAGGACACTAGGAAAGAGCCGACATTTGAAGTATCCACACCAAAGCTATGTAGAGCTTTAAAAACCAAAGACATGTTAAATTATATCCTGAAGTGATTAGGAAACTCATCTGTTCTGTGGCCTTCACTCTGGACCAGGATTAAATGGTTAATCTAGTTCTGGGGTGACTGGCTGGGATATGACGCACTTTTACATTTTGTACTTAGAATAGATTTCCCAATGAGCTCTGTAACATACTTATATTAAACCACATTCAGTAGGTAAACAATTTATTCTTCATAGCTGGCTGTCACGCTACTGCAACCATAACTAGATAGAGATCCATTTAGTAAATGGAGGATGTGATAGAAAGAATACAAACTTTGATAGTGTAAATTTTAAGGGTGACGTTGACATACTGATAGTTTCACAACCCTAGAGGCCTATGAACAGTATTTACCAAACCCAGAACCTTACACATGCTGGGTTTTGTCTCTGTTTTCTTGTATAAATCCGTAGGAAACAGCTACGTCAACCCTTCACCATACTTAATGCACCTCAGTGTGGAAGGAAGATAAAGCAATAAATAAGGAGCAAGGCCTTCTGTAGAAAGTTTGTGCACCTAATTGAAGGAGGATGGTACCCTGACAGTTAGTACATCTAGTACTCTACATGCAACTGCCAGCTCCAGAGATCTCTGCAGTTCTAACGACACGAAACTGGAAAGAAGCATCAGGAAAGGATCACTTTGTACTTGTCCTACCTCTTCACTCTTTATTTAAGGCTCTTCAGAGGAGACAGAGCCTCAGTTAAAGCAAATACATCCAGCTCTGTATAGCTTAGAAGAAATGAAAACTTCATTCCCTACTGGTCTGCTCCCTTCTATGTATATTACATTCACTTTAAAATTGCAAGGAGAAAAAAAAAATCATGTAAGAGTGGACAATGTGAATTAAACCTCATTGTATTACAAAAAGTCATCTAATTCTTTTTCAGATCAATTATATCACATATATTCACAGAAAAAGGCACTCCCGACACATACTGGGACAAATTCGTATTTTCTAGGAGTATTTTGTCTCACAGATACATTATAATTAGATTAATGAAAATACATTGCAAGGCTCCTAAGTAATCAGAAACCTTAGTCCTATACAGCAGCCCCAACTTTTCAAAGCATTTTCAACCTTTTTCCACAAACTGTGTTTCCCGCATTTTCTGGATGATGGCATAGCATATGGGGAAGCAGATATTCTTTTGTGTCCAATCTGAAGTGCAAGTTTCCCCCACAGATAACATCTATGAAAACTATATAGGCTTTGGAGGTTTTTTTTTTTTTTTTTCTTCTCCTTCAACAGTCAAGATAAACTGTATTCTATCGCAGCTGGTAGCTGAGTCCCAGCAGATCTCTATCTGCATGTAGTGTGACTATTTTTAAGCCAACAATGAATCAGCAGCAGGAGGACAAGACAAAACACTGAAGCACACTTTCTAGGTAGCTGAACTATAGAACAATCTCTATTCGGTAATTTGGTTATTTCTGGAAGAAATGAACCACATGAGCAGCAGGTGCGTATGCTAATAGAATGACTTTGTGTTTTAATTAAGCAGTATTTCCCTACAGAGTAATTACGTATGTTGTTTACTCAACTTTTTTAAAGGCCATTAAAAAAAAGGTAATCTCTTTCTTTCCCAGGCTACAAATAAAAGATCTCAAGAACCTTAAAAAAAAAAAAAAA